>JAJPUD010028897.1:0-14309 GCA_023553655.1 Myrmecobius fasciatus
TTTTTGGTTTTTTATTCTTTTTTTTTTTTTTTAAAGGTGTGAGGTCTGTTTAGGGCAAAGGTGGGACAGCTGCTTTAATTTGCCCTGGGGCAGTTCTGCTGATTGAGTTATTTCAGGAACTGGGCAGTTCTGCTGATTGAATTATTTCTGGTGCTTATCAGTCCTGTTGTTTGATTGATTGCTTTAAGGTGCTGTGTAATGGCAGCTAGGTCCGATGCTCATCAGGGGTTCAGTGGTTCACAATCTATCCCCCTCAAAAGGCAGACCCTCCAAACCACCTGCCCACAATCAGGACAAATTGTTCCAAGAGGCTCGCAGAAGACTCCCAGGTGTGTGAAGAGCACAACGCTCCCACTCCTGTTCCGACTCCTGTTCCAGTTCCCTGCTCCAGCTCCCTGCCCCGGTCTCCCTGTGCTGCAGTCTGGGTTCAGTAGGCCACCCCCTGCCCCATTAAAACAGACCTGTTTTGAGGTTCTTCCAGAGTATCTTCTTCTAGAATCGTGTTGTTCTCCAGATATTGTGGATTTTTTTGCTTCAGAATCAGTCTAGAGGCTTCATATGTTGTTGGTTTGAGGGGAGGTTAGAAGAGGTTACAGAGACTCCTGTCTGATCTCTGCCACCATGGCTCCACCCCCGGAAGGAAGTCCATCTTGCATTCTTGAATTAATTTCTTGAATTAATAGGAAGGTCATTTGAGAGACAGAATGATACAGTTGGAAATATGCCATAGGGAGAGACAGAAGATCTGGATGCAGGTGTTCTTTTTGATATTTGATAACTATATGATCATGGACAAGTCCTATTGCTGCTATTATTCTAAGCTTCCTTATCTGTAAAATGGGGCTATGATATTTTTATTATTTATCTCATGTAGTCATTGTAAGAAAAATACTATATAAATCAGTACATAAAGGTGTTATGATTATTGACTAAATGCAAAAATTTCTCTATAAAATCTTAATACAATGATTATCCTTTACTCTCTCATCTTATGATAGCAGAGTGCAAGCTCCAGAAGATTCCACCATTTAGAGAGATATCAAGTTCAATTCCTGCACAAGGTTGAATCTCCTTTCCACGGATCAGTCAAACTAAATATGGATTGGCTCGTAAGGAAATGACTGACCATTTGGTAATGATATCTTTGGTCAAGACTGCAAATGAAACAAATAAAAATACAAAATGATATGGACCCCAATTTCATAAGATCCCTTTAAATTTCTTCATGAATGGTTTGTATGGTAGGATATGGGACTGTCTATGTAGACAGTAGCTTAATTGCTGATATTCAAAATATGAGATCACTGTACAAGGCATGAGTAGTTATATTGGGGGAGGAACTAAATCATATTTTAATTTAGATAGGAAAAAAATTGAAGACTACTTTTCCTACCTCCCATCCCTTCCCCCCCTAAAAATGAAAAGAAAAAAGAAAAGTTTATAACAAATATTCAAACAAAAATAATTTCTAAATTAGCTGTGTCCAAAAACTCATCTCATCCTTCATATTTAGTCCATCAGAAAGTGGGTATCATTCTTTATCATCAGTCCTTTGAAATTACATATTATTGCATTATTAGTATTCTTAATTTTTACAAAACTATGCATTTGTATGAAGTTGTGATGGTATAAATTATTCTCCTGGTTCTGTTCATTTTAGCTTGCATCAGTTCACACCAAGTTTCACTATGCTATTCCCTCTGTCACATCTTACATTATAATTATATCCTATCACATTCATATAGCACTTTCCTCCCTCAGCTATTCCCTAATTGATAGACACATCTTAATGTTGCCACTACAAAAAAGAACTGCTATAAATTTTTTATACTATACCCTTTTTGTTCTCCTTTGGTGTAGATCTTGTGAATGTATAATGGGGTCAAGGGGTATGCATAGTTTAATAACTTTTGTGGTGGGGTAGTTTAAAATTGTTTTTCAGAATTACTATATCAGTTCATAGTTTCCCTTACATAGCCACAATGTTTCTTTTTCCTCCCCAGCCCCTCCAAAATATATCATTTTTCTTTTTTGTTAACTTTGTAAATTGTATGTGTAGAATATACTAGCACTGCTTTAATTTGAGATTATTAATAATTTTGAGCAATTTTTCATATGACTTTGGAAACCTTAGATTTCTTTCCTTAAGACCTTCCTATTCATATCCTTAAACCATTTATTAATTGGAAAATGGTCTTATAAATTTACTCAGTTCTTTCTATATTTTGATAATGAGGAAAAGAAAAATTTCCTAATCATTACAATTGTACAAAGGTAGAATGGACTGAGTCAAGAGATCAGAGAGTGAAGTCTTCTTGTCCAACCTCTTCATTTTATATACGAAGAAACTGAGGCAAAAGGAGATTTCCCAAGGACAAGTATAGTAAGCATCAGAGGTGGATTTTAAATCAATGTTTTCTGACTCCCAAAATAGTATTTCTTCCATTCTTTCACACTAAGAGTTCTATATAAGTCACTCAACAATCATTAATTAAACACTATATGCCAAGTATTGTGCTAGGTTATCACCCTTTATAGATCATAGAAAAGTAGGTTTAGAGCTAGAAGAAATTTCAAAAGTCATTGAGTCCAATTCACTCATTTTAAAGATAAGGCAACTGAGGCCTTGATAGACACTTCTTAGTGTTGCCACTACAAAAAAGAACTGCTATGTATTGTATTTGTCATATAATTTATCCTATTTAGCATGTATTAGATTACCTGTCATCTAGGGGTGGGGGGTGGGGGGAAGGAGGGGAAAAGCTTGGGAAAAAAAAGTTTTTGCAAAGGTCAATGTAGAAAAATCACTCATATGTTTTGTAAATAAAAAGCTTTATAAAAAAAAGAAGTGCTATAAATTTTTTATACATTTACCCTTTTTGTTCTCCTTTGGTGTAGATCTTGTGAAGGTATAATGGGGTCAAGGGGTATGCATAGTTTAATAACTTTTATGGTGGGGTAGTTTAAAATTGTTTTTCAGAATTACTATATCAGTTCATAGTTTCCCTTACACAGCCATAATGTTTCTTTTTCCTCCCCAGGAAGGGGAGGCTAATCATTTTGCACCAGGTTACGCAGCTGTCAAACGTCTGAGGCAAGAGTTGAATCAAGGTGTTTCTGACTTCAAGTTTAGAATTCTAACAACTACACCATTTTATTGACTATGTAGGCAAAGACTAGACTGATTAACTTGATATCTACAATCTTAGAACATTTGCTCAAGACCTCCATTCTGTCCTTAGCAATTCTTTTGCCATCTGGCCAAAGTGCTCATTATTGCCACCATAACCTTTTCTGCCCCATTTCCCACTATTTAGACCATTGTGAAAAAGATAAAGAGGGACTTATGGAATTGAGGACATTTCATACTTTTATTTTTCCTGGGTAGTCTTAAGTTGAAGAATTTATCACCAAATGGTGAATCATTTTATTATGAGCCAGTCCATATTTAGTTTATCTGATATTTAGAAAGAAGATTCAGCTTTGTAAAAGAATTGAATTTGAAATCTTTCCTATAAAGACATTTAAAATGTCAGGGCTCCCAGTGTCTCTATTTCTCCATTGCTTAAGCCTATTGAAAGAGTCAAAGAAATTGAACCTTTTGCACAGATAATTCTGTATTAGACTTCTGAACATTTGTATTACTAATAAAATGTCTATTTATGGGGTGAATCTTGAAGCTAATTACTAAAAATCTATTTTAAAGTTTAATCTAATTCATCATTATATTAATACACAGATTTTGTCATCTTAAAGAAAATTACCTCATTAAATTCTTCCATCACAGAGTCATAGAATTTCAGAATTGAAAGGGAATTTAGTGTTCATCTAGTCCAATTCTTACACAAAAGATATCCCTACTAAAAAAAATCCCAGAACAACTCACAATTCAGGCTCTGCCTGACGTCCTCCAGTGAAAGAGAACCCATCATCTCTCAAGGGAGTGCAATCTGTCTTTAAACAGCTCTAATTATTAGGAAGTCTTCCTCCCTTCCTCCATATCAAACATAAATCTATCCCTTTTTAGCTTCTATCTATTGTTCCTGGTTCTGCTCTCTGGATCCCATACAAAACAAGCTTAATTTTTTTTTTCCCAAAATAGTCTTTCAAATACTTGGACACAGCCATCATGCCTCATTTTCTTTCTCCTTAGCCTTCTCTGCTTAAGGCTGAATATGACCAATTTCTTCCAATTACATATGAATTGGTCTTTGGGCCCTATACTTTCCTATTTGTCCCACTTTGAACATCTCCAGCTAATCAATATACTTTTTAATACTAGATGGACTGGAATTTTAAAAGGGAATAAACAGGATGATAAAGGGCCTTAATAACAATGTGGTGTCACGTGCAAAAATGTTTGTGGCAGCCCTTTTCATAATGGCAAGAAACTGAAAACTGAGTGTATGCCCATCAGTTGGAGAATGGTTGAATAATTTATGGTATATGAATGTTATGGAATATTATTGTTCTGTAAGAAATGACCAGCAGGATGATTTCAAAGAGGCCTAGAGACACTTGCATGAACTGATGCTAAGTGAAATGAGCAGTACCAGGACATCATTGTACACAACAGCAGCAATATCATACAATAATCAATTATGATGAACATGATTATTTTCAACAATGAGATGATTGATGCCAGTTCCAATGATCTTGTGATGAAGAGAGCCATCGATACCCAGAGATAGGACTGTGGGAACTGAATGTAGATCACAACATAACATTCTCACTCTTTTTGATGTTGTTCACTTGCATTTTGTTTTCTTCCTTATTTACTTTATTTTTTTGATCTGATTTTTCTTGTGCAACAAGAGAAGTGTATAAATATGGTTATACATATTGGATTTAACATATATTTTAACATATTTAACATATATTGGATTTCTTGCCATCTAAGGGAGGGGGTAGGGGGAAAGGAGGAGAAAATCTAAAACAACCAAAAAAAAAACACCAAATAAAATTCATATTTATAAGAAAAAAAATAACAATGTGGTGCCCAGAACTGTTTACAATATTCCTAATGAAGTCCAAGGAGTGAAGAGCACAGTGGGATTTTTGCCTTTCTTTTACTGGAAAGTGTGTCCCTCAATTTGATCTTTTTGACAGCTGCAACACAGTGTAGACTTGCATCAAGCTTTTAGTCCACCAAAACTTCCAGGCTTTTTTTTTTTTTTTAAAAACAACTGCTATCTAATGATGACTCTCCTATTTTATATGTGTTAAATTGATTTAAAATATTGACAATAATTTGGTCAATATTTCTTCTTTTACTAGATAAAAGGATTTCTAGGCAATTATATAAAATATTCCCAGGTTTTGAGCCAGAGTTTATTTAAATCTCTTCAAGTTTTCTTCATTTAGTTCAGTGAAGAAATGAGAAACGACTGAAACCATATTTACCTAAGTTACATGTCTTTGAAATAAATGGTTTTACAATTCCAGAGGACAACTGACACTAATGACACCTTCAGATAAAGCACTGTTGGATATAGTGAGGATTGAGGCATATCGTTTGTATAAAACATGCCCCTAATAATACATCCATGTATGTGTTTATGGATCTCTGTGTGTATACTTATATATGCAATCTATATCTATGTCTATGTATCTATATGTTTAGATAGATAGAGAAAACAAGAGAGAGTGAGAGGGAGTGAGAGAGCAAGAAAGAGAGAGAGAGAGAGAGAGAGAGAGAGAGAGAGAGAGAGAGAGAGAGAGAGGAAAGAAGGGAGGGAGAGAGAAGAGGGAGAGAAAAAGAAGGAGGGAAGGAATGAGGGGGAGAGAGACAGAGAGAGACAGAGAAAGTAAGAGGCGGGGAGGAAAGAGATAAGGAGGGAGGGAAGAATGGAGAATCTGATAGATGGATAATGCTGGAATTTATTTTGCTTGACAATAAATTTTTAATGAGTTTGGTTTTTCTTGCTTTCTCATGAGAAAGGTTTTTGTAGGAATAGAATTCAGAATTGAAAAGAAAATAAAATTGAATTTAAAGAATAAATGAATGATTTCAAAGAAAAGAGAAAAAGAAATAGAAATATTCACATTTTTGTTGGCTTAAATTTCTTTTGTCTCTTATTCAGCCTCCATACAGCTGTCAGTGATAGTCCTGTCTAGCAGCACAGAGCTCACTATATCATTTCTCTTCTCATAAAACTCTAGTAGGTCCCAGTGGTCCCTGGGATAAAATCCAAAGTCCTCTGCTTGGCATTTAAAGCCCTTTAAAACCTAGCTCAAGCCTACCTCCCCAGACATTATACATTGCTTCTGTCTACCCACTCAACCAAATTGGTCTCAATATTTCTTCCCCTTACAGAGACTGTCCCTAATACTTGGAATGCTCTCTCTCCTCACCTGTATCTCTTAGAGGCTCTACAACATACAGTTTCAAGTGCTACCTCTTTTAAGGAACCTTTCCAAATTTTCCTAATTATTAATGCCCCCCTCACTCCTTTATGGTTTTTGAATTTACCTTAGATGTGTACAGAGATGTATTTCCCCTCCTAGAATTAAAGGTTTTTGAGGGCAGGGTTTACTTTATTTTAGTCTTTAATCACTGAATCCTAGTACAATGTCTGGTGCATTGAGGATCTTAATAAATATTTATAAATTGATTGAACATAGCATCTCCACACTGGAAAAGTGGTTTGGGTTGCTGAAAATTTCTGGGTATTAAAGTTCTTGTGTTTCATTTCCATATAAGTGGTAGCAAATCTAGCATTGTCTTGATTATTTCCCTCAAGAGAGGGAACTATTTTCATTTTGGCCTTTTTGTTTGTAGGACACAGTACTTAGCAGGCAGTAAGTAAAATATTTGTGAGTAATTGATTTATACATTATGAAACATCAGGCATACACTGAATATGGTGTTTGGACTGAATCAAAAATAATATATTTTATCAATATCTTGCAGTTGAAGGAATAAGAGACTCATAATGAGCTAACTCATAATAATCCTAACCCTGAAACTTATGATCTGCATGACCTTGTCAAGTTACTTGGTCTCTGTAGACCTCAATGCATTTATAAGTAATATGAAAGATGTGTACTAAGTTATTTTAGATGCCCTTTTTAGTGATAGAGTTCTTGTCATATGACTACATATCTTTTGCATTTGCTTTAAGTAATTGAGCTTTGTTTTCTTTCCCACCATCCTGAAATCCATGGTGGCATTTTCTACCTAGATAGCAGCAGTGGCAGCATATGAGAAAAAGGAAGAAAGGGAGGGAGGGAAAAGGATGGAAGATAGGAATGTAGGAAAGAGAGAAATTTTTAATTGCTACTATTGTGCCAGGCACTGTGATAAGTTTTTTACAAATATTATCTCATTTTATCCTCACTACAATCTTGGAAGGTTGATGCTATTATTAACCCAATTTTTCAATTAAGGAAAATGAGGTAAACAAAGGCTAATCAATTTGTCTAGGATCATATCACCTGGTGTCTAAGGTCCAATTTGAACTTGAGTCTTCCCAACTCCAGAGCCAGTGCTCTATTCACTGTGCCACCTACTGCTAAGTCCAAACATTTTTCTCCATGTAAATTAAGACAATTTCTTTGTAACAGAGAATTGTGCTGTCCTAACAATTATTTTGGCAATCCAAGCACTTTCTCAAGGAAAGAAAGTAACTTCCACCATCCATTCCCAAGTTAAAATTGCTCCCAAACCAATAGCATGGGAAAGGCAATAACTGTCTAATGGCTTCAAAAGCAAAATCATTACATTGAATCAGGGCTGACATTCACTTTCACTGAAACATGCTCAATTTAGTTCAAAGTCATTTTTGTTGTCAGTCAATGACATTTTTGACTGTCTGATGGTTGGATACTTGAAGGTACTAGGTGTAGATTAAAAGAAGAAAAACACAGTTCTTGCTATTAATCTGGTTTGTTTCCTACCCCCTCTACTGTGTCTCATTTTGTAAATGTAAATGGAAAATACAAATATCTGTAGAATTCAAGATATAGAATTCAAGATCCACTTCAATTTAGTCTATGTCTACATATAGGAAAACAACCATATGAAAGCCTAAGCAAATTATTACTACCACTATAGCGATCTTTCCAAATTGCTGTGTGATTGATTCAGCTGTTTCAAGTACAGCTTCTGTGAACAAATAGTACATGAAGAGAAATACAAACAAATTCAGCTGGGTCAGGATATTTTCCTTCTCTGAAGATACATTTGCTATAATTACATAATTGCTGGCACATAGTAAACACTTAATATATGTTAGTTGACTGATTAACTTACAACAAAATGAATCTAGTTGGTTGCTTTAGGTTTACCTAAAGTTATAAATGAAATATGGACAGCAAGGTTGGGCAGTGAGTAAAGCACCATGACTGAAGTCAGGAAGACTCATCTTCCTAAGTTAACATCTGGCCTTAGAGTCTTTCTATCTGGACAAGTAACTTACCTCTATTTCCCTCAGTTTTTTCATCTGTAAAATGATCTGGAGAAGGAAATGACAAAATACTCATTATCTTTGGTAAGAAAATCTCATGGGGGACCATGAAGAGTGGATTACAAGTAAACAATTATACAATAATGTTTTCTTAAAGTAAAAAACTAAATGATTAAGTACTAGAAGACCAAGAATATAAGCAGCAGTCACAGTAAATATAAGATTACAATTTTGTATGTTTAAAGAGGTAGTGAGATATAATGGAATGAATATTGTTCTCTAAGTCAGAAGGTCCAAGGTTCTATTCTAACTTCTGGCATTTGTCTCTATATTCATGGGGAAGCCTCTTTAATAATAGCCCATATTTATATTGAAATTTTAGAGTTTGCAAAGCACTTTACCTTTATAAATTCACTGAATTCTCACAAAAGAACTCTTGGGTAGGCATTTTCGCATATGATGGACCCTACAGTCTTATAGCTAGTAAGCCTCTAAGGTAGGATCTTTATGATTCCTGGTCTTTAACTGTATCTACACTATGCTTTCTCTCATTTAAATACTCTTTATGGCTCACTGTCCTTATTTATAAAGTGAAGATCATAGCTGTAGAACTTCTCTCACAGGGTTAATGTGAGAGAATGTTATAATGTGGTTTCAGATAATAGAAAGTGGTTTCCAAACTCTAAAGTATCTTATAAATATCATCTCTTATTATGATGATTAGATTTCCTGTTATAATTACCAAATCTTACTTTGAGAGACTGGCAAGTATAATACAGATTATACCAATATCAATGGACAATAAGTTTTCTTTTTTATATCTTTAATGTAGTTGAGAGAGACCTAGGTTTGGTCTTTATGAGTAAGAACCTAGGAAATTAGACACATCAATCAATCAATCAACATTATTCAGCACCTACTATATGCCAGATACTGTGCTAAGAGTATATACATACAAAAAAATAAAGATTCTTGCCCTCAGAAAGCTTGCAACCATAACACTGGATGGGTCTGGGAAGCCTTTATAGTAAAAAAGAAATACAAGAGAAAAGAGTCTTGTTTCACTTATCTGTCCAATACATGAAATTTCACCATGGTAGATTCACAAAATTTTTGACTAAGGAAGAGACCTTAAAAACTATTTAATTCTCCTTCCTAATTTTAAAGCTGGAGAAAAGTAGGTCTAGAGAGGCAAAATGACCTGCTCACTGTCATGTAGATTTGAGGTCTTTTTCTTCTATGATACCATATCTTCTTTTCTAGTTTAATTGTAAAGGAGAATTTTTTCAGAAGTCGATATTAAAATATTAAAACTTTTGGGAAAGCTAAAATATTAAAATAGTATGAGCCATTGACACTTCATTAGAAACTTTTAAAAACAGTTACCTTCAAAAGCTGACAAAAGATCTTTTTTTTTTTTTTGCTGAAGCAATTGGGGTTAAGTGACATGCCCAGGGTCACACAGCTAGGGAATGTTAAGTGTCTGAAACCAGATTTGAACTCAGGTCCTCCTGAATTCAGGGGGTGGTGCCTCTATCCACTGTGCCACCTAGCTGCCCCTTGACAAAAGATTTTGAAATAATGCAAAATAAGATCTAAAAATATTAATGGGAGCACTGAGGATGGAAAGAGAATATAGGAGAAAATTTCCTTAGTATGTGATATTTCTTGGGAAGTTCAGTTTTCATGAAGTGAAAACTCCTCAGAAGTTCTGAAAAATCCATTGTAAATTGTGAGAAGTGGGACAGTGGCATAAAAACAGTAGGTAGATTCTGCTAACACAAGGTGTTCCAAATTGAAAAAATGAGAATTGGAAAGAAAGGTGCTATCAAATTAAAAAATGTATTTTTTTTCACAATTTTGTTTAGTGACAGTCTTTGCTATAATTTACAATTTACATTGAAATCAAATAAAAAAGAAACACAAAACTAAATTTATCTGAAGCTAAAATGGGTCCATCAAGAGCAGATCATGACAAAATATTTACTTTTTTGACAGTATCTCAGGAGAATAAAAACCTATACATAGTTTATTTGAATTTTAGTAAGAAGTTTTACAAAGCCTCATTATTTCTTTTGGATTAAGTGTGGAAAATTGGATAGAAAACAGAGCTCAAAAGTTGTTGAATGACCTCAAATTTAGTAATTTAATGGATCCATGACAGAAGAGAATCATCTGTGAAGTACACCAATGAATTGTCCTTAAACTTATTTTGATTATTTTTAAGATGCAAGTACAAATGATATGTTTTTAAAATTTGCAATTAACATGAAGTTAGAAGACAATAAGCAATATATTGGGTTAAAAGAACCCCAAGAGATCTTGACCTGAACAGTGGATTGAATTTTAGATATGGTGAATTTCAAAGATAATAAGTATAAAATTCAATGTTTAGATTAAAAATATCAACTGTGGAAAGAAAAAATTGGATAAACTTTTTAAAGATAGAAATTGTGAAAGCAAATTAGGAATTTTAAAGGATGGTAGGCTTAAAGTGTGTATCTAAATTGTGAAATGGCAAACAAAAAAATTTTCTTTACCTTAGAGTGAAGTGATAGTCATGTGGCATGGTCAGACCACTTCTACAGTATTGTATTTAGTTCTAGGTGACAGATGTTAGGAACAACAGGACATTCAAAGAAGAAAACTGGTGGTTAAATTAAAAATGTTTTGTTAAAGAATTAGTATTATTTGACGAGGGGGGGCAGAGCCAAGATGGCGGAGTGAAAAGGTGACTCTGCATCCTCCTCCTATCTTCTCTCAAATCAACAATAAAATAAGCCTCTGAACTGATCTTCAAGTCAACGAATCCAGAAATATTTGGACACTGCTTGCTGATATCTCTGAAGAACTTCACATCAGGTTTGTCTAACTCGGACAGAGGGATGAACAGTGGTGTAGGCCGGAAGTGAGGGTGGCACTCAGCTCATTGTGGCAGAAACTCCAAACTCCAAACTCCAAACTCCAAACTCCAAACACCTGGAGTTTATCTGAGGCACTGGGGACACTCTGCCCTGATTGGGGGCAGGTGTTCTGGCAGACTTGCCTTGTGTAAGGAGTAATTCGGACTTAGTCCTAGCCCCCACCGGCCCAGAACCTTAAGTTAATTCGACAAAGTGCCCCAGGGCAAAGAACTTCAGCCACCATGCTGTCTAAAAAAAATGAAGAAGCAAAAGAGAGCTCTCACCATAGACAGCTTTTATTGAGAGAAAGAAGGGATGACCCCAGATCGTGAGGTTCCTTTAGACAAAATTCCAGAGGAAGTTATTAAGGACCATCACTGGTCCCTTTTTCAAAAGGCCTTTCTGGAAGATTGCATAAAGAACCTCAAAAGAGAACCTCAAAATGGGAAAATAAACTGAAATCAGTGCAAGAAGGATATGATGCCCTGCAAAAGAGATATGAGACACCAATTTATTGAAAAATAAAATTAGTGAAGTGGAAAAAGAGTGCAATGAAGAAAAAAATTCAATTGGCCAGTTACAAAAGGGGCTTAAAAAGGTAACTGAAGAAAACAACATTTTAAAAATAAGAATTGAACAAATGCAAGTGAATGACTCAATAAGACTTCAAGAATCAGTCAAACAAAAACAAAAAAAAATGAAAAATTAGAAGAAAATATGAAATATCTCCTAGGAAAAACAACTGACTTGGAAAATAGATCTAGGAGAGACAATCTAAGGATTATTGGACTTCCTGAAAGCCATGATGAAAAAAAAGAATCTAAACACTATCTTCCAGGAAATCCTGAAAGAAAACTGCCCTGAGATTGTAGAATCAGAAGGCAAAATCACCATTGAAAGAATTCACCGATCACCTCCTGAAAGAGACCCCAAAATTAAAACCCCAAGGAATGTCATGGCTAAATTTCAGGACTATAGCACCAAGGAAAAGATTCTGCTAGCAGCTAGAAAGAAACAATTCAAATACCGAGGATCAATAATTAGAATCACACATGATCTGTCAGTCTCCACATTGAAGGATTGAAGGGCCTGGAACCAGATATTCTGAAGGACAAAGGAACTTGGATTACAGCCAAGAAAAACCTATCCAGCTAGAATGAGCATTATCCTCCAGAGAAGAAGATGGTCATTCAATGTTATAGGTGAATTTCACCTATTTCTAATGAAAAGACCAGATCTGAACAAAAAATTTGACATCTAAACACAGAACTCAAGAGATACATAAAAAGGTAAAAAGGAAAGGACTCTTGAGAACTTTATTTCTACTATGGGGATACATAAAGTTTGGGGGTATAATTAAGTAGATATTACTTTGATAATATGAAAAAGAGAACTAGAGGGGGAAAGATTGTCATAGTGGGGAAAAGAGGGAAAAAGTGGTAAAATAAGATCTAAAAAAAAGGAGGTAAAAACAAGGTAAAATCTCTTGAAGAGGCAAAGAAAACCTAATATAATTGAAAGAGGGGAGGGAGATGAGCATTGTGTAAATTTTACTCTCATTAGGTTGGGTTCTAAAAGTGTATATCAGACACTTGATTTCACATAGAAACTTGTCTGTTGCTAGAGGGAAGTGGGAGGGAAAGGAGGAAAAGAAAAGGATAAACTAATAGAAGGGAAAATAGAAGAATCAAGGGAAAGGAGTAAAAACAGGGGGAGGGGATCTAAAGGGTGGAGTATTGTTTGGGGGAGGGGGTCATCAAAAGCAAAGTACTGAGGAGGGGGGAAGGGAGAAAGAGGAAAGAAAAGGGAAAACATAACTTGGGTAAATAAGATGGCAGGAAATAAAGAATTAGTTATTCTAACTGTGAATGGGAATGGGATGAACTCTCCCATAAAGCGGAAGCAGATAGCAGACTGGATTAAAAACGAGAATCCCACAATATGTTGTCTACAAGAAACACATCTAAAACATAGTGACACATATAGGATGAAGGTAAAAGGCTGGAGCAGAACCTATTATGCTTCAGGTGAACAACAACAACAACAACAACAAAAAAGCAGGGGTAGCAATCCTTATCTCAGATCAAGTAAAAGCCAAGATAGATCTAATCAAAAGAGATAAGGAAGGAAACTATATTTTATTAAAGGGTACCATAGATAATGTAGAATATCAATACTAAATATATATGCACCAAGTGCAATAGCATCCAAATTCCTAGGGGAGAAATTAAGAGAGTTGCAAGAAGAAATAGATAGCCAAACTATACTAGTGGGGGATCTCAACCTTGCTCTCTCAGAATTAGATAAATCAAACCACAAAATAAACAAGAAAGAAACTAGGGAGATAAACCAATTGTTAGAAAAGTTAGATATGATAGATCTATAGAGAAAATTGAATGGAGACAGTAGGGAGTTTACTTTTTTCTCAGCGGTCCATGGAGATTATACAAAAATTGACCATGTATTAGGGCATAAAAACCTCAAAATCAAATGCAGAAAGGCAGAAATAGTAAATGCATCTTTTTCAGATCATGATGCAATAAAAATCACATGCAATATAAAGCCAGGAGAAAATAGACCAAAAGTTAATTGGAAATTAAATATTCCTGAAGAATGAATGGATGAAAGAGCAAATCATAGACACAATCAATAATTTCATCCAGTAGAATAACAATAATGAGACAACATACCAAAATTTGTGGGATATGGCCAAAGTGGTTATAAGGGGCAATTTTATATCTTTAGATGCTTACTTGCCTAACAAGAGAAAGAAAAGATCAACAAATTGGGCTTATTATTAAAAAACTAGAAAAAGAACAAATTAAAAACTGTCAATTAAATACCAAATTAGAAATTCTAAAAATAAAAGGTGAAAATAATAAAATTGAAAATAAGAAAACTATTGAATTAATAAATAAAACTAAGAGTTGGTTCTATGAAAAAAACAACAAAATAGATAAGCCTTTAGTTAATTTGATAAGAAAAAGGAAAGAGGAAA
>JAJPUD010028898.1:0-14307 GCA_023553655.1 Myrmecobius fasciatus
TTACAGGGGTTCATAGTTGGTAGTAAGAGATAGAGACTGAAGAAGGGGGTAAGATCACAGGACCTATAGGAGACAAAGAGAAATGATTAGGGAGAGCACCCTAGCTGCCTCTTTCCAGTGTTCCTCTATCACTTCCTTATAACCTTTATGTTCCTAGAACACCAAGGCTATGTCATGAAAAGTCATGTCAGATGAACTGATTCTTACTGAGATGTGAACCTGATTTTGTTTTAAATGGTAGCTCAGAGATAGTAATGCTTACCTCAAAGGAAAGAGTCTCTAAATGGATCAATTTCAGACACTGGAAGCACTTAGGTGAAGGAGAGAATTTAAAGCATGAACACTATCTGGCAATTTTGCAGGTTTATTTCTACTTATTATGCTGGTGTTTGCAGTATACCTTACCCTCTGTATATCATCAAAAGTATATCACTACCATTTCCTCTGTCTTGAGATACTGAAGAAAGAGTCAATCTGGAGAATTCCTAGAGAACAGCAGTCATTAAATAGCAGCTACACTCTGTATGGAAACCTGGAGGGAAGATTCTGCCCACATTTCAACCACTTTCCATTCTCATGACATTATAAAGTTCAGGAACTCTTACAGCAGGCTCCTATCTAGTCTCTCTGACTCTAAACTATCCTGGAAAATATAGACAGATTCATCTTCCTAAAGAACAATTTGATAATATTACTTCCTTATTCAAACAGCATCATGGGAAGCAATCTACAAGATAAGGTACAAATACCTGAACCTCATAAAGTATTCTTTACTCATCCCAAGTTTCTCCTTCATTCATCCAAGAACTAGTTCCATACTTGTCTTCCACTATTTCCCTACATATGCTCTATTCTCTAAGCAAATTGTCACTTAGTGTAGAGAAAAGAATATTGGCTTTGGAATCTGTGACTAGTCACACAGTTCCTCTTTGGGAAAATAAAGGACTTTTACCTAGATGGTTTCTCAACTATCTTTTAGCTCCAAACCTATAATTCTACTTAGATTTCCCAAATTCATGCATCATTTTCCTACCTCTACATTTTTGCTTATGACAACTTACCCATCTCCCTGATGCTATCTCTACTTTCTATAATCTTAGCCATCCTCCAAGAGATCCAATTCAAATGCCCTCAAGATCTCCTTCCAGGTCAATCATATATTCTTTCATCTTACTCCAAAAATTTTTTGTTTATAGTTCTCTTATAGTGCTTACCACATTGGTTCACGGACATAGGCCTGGTGCTAAAGATAGGAATACAGGGCTTTGACCTAGAGAATGCCATCTTCTACTTTAGTTGCAGCCACAGAAAATTTAATTAGTATTGTTACATGCAATAACATCTAGGATATTGCATTCCTGGTTCTCAAAAAACTTGCTCAAGGAAATTGAGTTTCTTGCTTCTAAGCCCTAACCTTCTCTGAGCTTAATATTTTAAAAACTGTTTCCTTGGAGACTTTGGTCTAGCAATATATATTTTAAAATTCCAATTGCACTCAAATCTCAATCTTTTTTAAGGTGAGGCTTCTCAAAACTAATTGAAATGTGATTCATATTTACCTATTATATCACAGTCAAAATTTACAGCTCCATTCACTTTTTGGACTAGGCAAAGGAGAAGCTTATATCAGATGTGGAAGCCTTTCACCTGGGCTTCTGCTCCAGAAGCAAACTCCTAACTCTCAACCCTGACTGAGGGGCAGATTTTCAAAATATTGTAAAAAGCTTTAGTATCAGACATTTGCTCAAAATAACTCAATAAAAGGGATGGAGAAAGGTGAGGGATATTGTTATAGTCCTTGACAAGTGTGTTAAAGAGCTGAAAATACAAAAATTAAAAAACACATTTTCCCAATCATCACTAATTTCCTTCCCCATCATCCCACCCTTTCCACAAATTCTCCTTTGCCTGAGCCTTCCAGGCTGGTTGCTCCCTCATTTGACGCCAGTTCTCACTATATTTCTGAAATCAAAGAGATGACCCTTCCTGAATCACAAGAAAGGATGCCTTCTCCCTTTTCTTTTGCTATGATTCTTGACCCTAAATAGCAACCTTCCTAGGCAGGTAATAATAGTCTCTTGATCTCTTTCCAGGTTTTCTGCTATGCCTTGTCCCAGTCCCAGAATTCCTAGCTATAGATCTATTTGGATCATCATCATTTAATATTGTGTGTGAACATGTAAGGAAATGTATTTCCAAACATTCATTCATGGTATTGTCATGTTTCCAAGATACTATTTATGGTATATGATGTAAATGGTCTGCTAAATATGGGATTTAATGTTCTGTCATGCTTTCCTCCTGACCTTGAGAGATGGGAAACAAGCCATTTAGATCTGGAGAAGAGATTAAAATGTATATTCTTATCATCTGGCATATGGGTTTAAGCATTCTGTCAATCTTCCTCACTGCCTGTGGTGATATCATGGAAAAGGATGCAATTTTGAAAGGGGGAAGAGAGAGAATCAGGAGACAGAAAAGAGAAAGCTTAGGCACCTGAGCTTTTTTTTTTATTTTAAAATAAAATTTAAAATTAAAATTAAAATTTTAGGCTCCTGAAATTTTAGCTCATGGTTTCCAACTTGTACCTAGACTCTTTGTTATAATTGTTGTGAAAATATAGACACCAATGAAAGAGTCTGTTCTCCCATAGAGCTGACAGTGTATACATGGAAAGAAAAGGTAAATATACTATCTATACAAAATATGATGCACTAGTTTATTTTTGTTTCCTATTCAGCACTGTGCCTTTGGCATTATCATATAGCTAATTGGCATAAGGTCAAAGAGAGGGGGCCTCTGCAGCCGAAGAGGGTCAGGTAGAAGAATCAAACCAAGTGCCTGCAGCATGAGGTTTTGGGGGGAGAAAGACACAAAAATATAGTTATCTCAAAAAGTGGGCAGGTGGGAAACCTAGAGAATAAGATGTTAACTTGGAATTGCATCTTTTCAAAGTTTGCATATAAACTTAAATGCAGACTCTAAGACTTACAGACTATATGCTTTTTGTGGATAGGAGAATTATTATTATTATTTTATATTGTTAATAAATATTCTCTATGTAGTAGTCAGTATCTGTCTAGCATGGACATTTGCTATATATTTATTGAATTAATTTGAAACGAATTTATACTCCTATTAAGAATTCTCTTCCTTCTGTCCCTGATTGCCTCATCCTTTTTGCTGTTATACTTTGATCATCAAATTCTTTGATACTCCCTTAGAGTTAAATGGTACAGATAGATGGAATAGAGGATATGTTGAGGGTATCAGGTGTCTTTAAAGAAACAAGACTCAAAATGTTTCCAAATCGTATAAAGGCATTTATTAGAATAATACATTCAGTAGGCCCTTCTCTGTTAAGAAATAGCAGCTCTTCCAGCTGAGACGTGGACCTTATACAAGATATAAGTGCTAAGTCATATTATTAGCTGGGGACTGGAGTGTGATTGATTCTAATGAATGCTATTAGGCACTAAAGTTATATTCAACTGGGTTCAGGAGTGTGATTGATTAATTCCCTGCCAAGGATATTCCTCATCAGAATGACAGACCTGAAGTTAGTATGAGTCTTGATGGAGATAGGCTAAAAGCACCATCTCCATGAACCCTCTTTTTCTCATCTGTAAAATAAACTGAAGAAGAAAAGGTGAATATTCTTCAGTGTCTCTACTGAGAAAACCCCAAATTGACATAACGGAAATACCTGAACAACAATAATGAAAGAGTTGGATGAGATCTCAATGACCCACTACAGTTCTTTTCACTTTGTTTCTTCCCATAGCAATGAAAGGAGCAGCTCATATATCTGTTCTAGTTGTCACAGGATACTTCAGTTATTGCTTCCAGGGAAAGAATGATTTATGCTGTTACTACATTATCCAGTTATATTTATGTCTGAAGGCATTCTTCCTTTTTTGGCTCTATCCCTAAATGATTTAACTTTAGAAGTGCTTTCCTTTGGCCTCAAACTCTCCCTGTTTCTTGTTCTCTTTAGCTTTATGGCTAATGGTCTCCAAGGGGGGGGGGGGGCATTAGGGAATTAGTAGGTAAAGAATAGTGTCCCAGATGTGGGTTCTATTCCCTGATGGCTGAAAAAGAGAAAACAAATTCTAATAACTTAAAGGATTAAAATTTGGTTAGAAGACTACAAGCATTCCTGATGGGGAAGAAGTCCACATCCTTAGTAGACAAGGTCACACTAAAGATAGAATCTCACCTTTCAGCAGTGCTGCAGGGGCAGCTATCCTGGAGGAAGAAGAAGAAATGAAATAGAAGGTCTCTTTTAGCCTTAGGGTTCCAGTTTATATTTCCATGCCCTCATCTATGAACTACAGCTCTTAGAGGGGCTCCCTGTATTTGTGTAACTTTAGTGTGAGATCCTGTCATTTTGCCTCAAAGAAGGAGTGAAAGTGAAAGGATAAAGTAAAAAGATTTTGATTCTTCAGATGGGAGAACTTGAGGATTTGGAGAACAGGAGAGATGATTGTGAATTCTCAGGAACACTCCATACAACCAGTCAGTGCCAGAAGGGACCTTAGTGATTATACACTTCAAATACTTTTCTCCCTCCCCACAGAAACATGCATGTCCCCCCCCCAGCCAGCTGAAGACAATGTAGTAGAGTGGATAGAGGGATGAACTTGGAAAAATATTGATTCAAAGCCTTGGTAAGACACTTCTCTGTGAGACTATGGGCAAATGATTTAACCTCTCAGCCTTAGTTTGTTTATCTGTAAAATGAGATTAATATCACCCAGAAAGTGCTATAAATCAAATAAGATAATGTATGTAAGGCACTTATGTAAATTTTACAATGCAAGTCATTATTTGTATTTATCCCAGTATGTTCCAATGAATTGATAATAATTATATTGGAAATAGTAGTAACAGCAGCAGCAAGAGCGATAGTAATAATAGCAGAAGCAGCAGCAGCAGCAGAGTATCTGGCCTATAGGAAGCACTTAATAAATATTTATTAATTGCTTGAATCCTAACACTAACAATGATGATGACAACAGTCTGCATGATGTATCTAAAACTTTGTACTTAAAAATATTACCTTATGTTATACTCACAACAAATCTAGGTGTTAGGTGCTATTTTTATCCCTAATTTACAGATCAGGAAAGTAAGGTGAAATGATTTTCTCAGGGTCACACAGGTGATAAATATTTGAGACCCTGTGGGGTACCCTGTGCTCTTGATTCCATACCTGGCAATCTATCCACTGTGCCATCTATTGCCTATTAATGATATTATTTCTGTGACACTAGTTAACTAGCTTTTATATAGAAATTTAAAAGTTTCTGAAGCACTTTAGATATATATATATATATATTATCTTTGGATCTTCACAACTGCTCTGGGATATAAGTACACATAATAGCCCTATTTTACTGAAGAAGGAACTGATTTGGAGTGAAAGAAAAGTTATTCTGTAATCAGAGGACCTGGGCTCAAATACTATTGTTAACGCAACTCTATAATGGTACATATATTATTTAACCTGCCCAGGTTTCAAACTCTTTCATTGACAAATGATTTAGTTGACCTAAGAGTATATCAATGATCCTTAAATATAAGAGCCATGAGATTGGCTCCTCAACTTCTGACTCAAACTGCAGTGGTCTTTTCACTCTCTACAAAGTCTCTTTCCTTTTCCCTGTTCTTAGTCCAACATTCTTCCCCAGGTTTCATTTTCCAGTTTGTGTCTGTCCCCATCTGCATTATGTGAATGAACCTGTCATACTTAGTCCTGTGGAGGGGGCTACTCTCTATCACTGCAGTCTTCACTTACAGCAGGGATGGTTCTCTGCCTCTCAGTCCTTCCCAGATTACAGCCTGAACCTACAGAAGAACCTTTTTTTCTCAAGGACACATAGGGATTACATTGCAAATCCCAGGGCTTTGGTGGCAGGGCAAAAAAACTGAAGAATTTGATTCTCTCTGAGGCACAAGTGATTGATACCAAGCTGAGTACTAAGTATAGTTTGAACATAATGAGGGAAATAGAGAAAGAACATGATGAAATGATGTATCTGTACTTGAGAAGTCATCTATGGATTAGGGGGAATGGAGGGAGCAGCCTGGTGTGTTATAAAATACCTCAATTTAGAGTCAAAAAACAATGAAGGCATGCTGTACTCCTAATTAATTGGACTTTGGTTCAGATCTTGTCTCTGATGCTTAGATTTTGACCTTGCATAAGGTCATTAATCTCCCTGGCTCTCAATTTCTTCACTTGGAATATTAAGATTTGAACAAGATGTTTTCTTAGGTCCTTTCTAGTATCTACCGTAATTCTGAGACCTAGTTTCAACCTTTACCCTGCTAATTACTACCTATGTTAATAAATTGGATAAATCGTTTAATCTCTCTGGGTCTTGGTTTCTTCACTTGCAAAATTTGAAAGTTCCCTTCTAGTTTAAACATGGTGATTGAAAAAAGGCATAGAGCCAGGTGAGGGCATCACCATCTCTTATTTTCCATTAGAAAAAGATCTAGCATCACTACAAACTCCATGTAGAATGATCCTTTAAGTTCTTTATAGCTCTCATATCATCACTGAGAGACAATTCCACAAGGCCCTTTTTGAATTCAGGTCCTTTCTCTTCATCTTTCCCTCAAAATGAAGGCTTACATCTCTATTTCTCTTACTTTTGGACTTTTTTTTCATGATTTTCAGTCTCTGCTCTTCCACTCTTACTCAGCATCTCTTGATAGAGAATTACACTTAAACCAAGACACCCTGCCATCCACCTTCCTCCCTACTTTTTTAACAATAGCAACGTCTCCCTGTGTTTCCACCAGACTCTTGTCCAGTGGCTCATAGCTCAACTATCAATCTAGTCTAAGTATAGCTATTTTATTCCTCCATCTCCTTGTTGCTTTGGAACATATCAGACACGGACTTATGAAATACTTCTCTTTCCTCTCTCAACCACCCTTATGCATACCTACTATGATGACTGCAAATTCAATCCTTGTCTCCTTTCAGTTATTCCTGGAGCCCCTTTCCATTTAGGATACTGAGGGTTTTAATGTCCTACCTCTTATCTTCTTCTACGAACAAGGACTGTCTTACTTACCAAGACAGCAGCACATATCACCCATTCATGAAGAGAGCAATCTGGTTGATCATGTCTGTCTACAGCTTTTTTATGACACTGCCAAGAAACCTCACGAGGTTTGAGGAAAGGAGGAATATTGCTAAAAATGTTCTGTGTGATGTGTGTGTATGTGTTTTCCCAGATGACTTTGAAGGCAGAAAAATACATTTCTATGCTAATCTGTTCTTTGTACTCAATAAAAACTTTTAACAAACAGGATTAACATACAGGATAAAAGTCAAACTCTTCACAGTGGTCCTTTAATGTCTGCATCTACCCCTACCTATATAACCTTAGATTCACTCATTAAACTAAACAAGCAATGTATCTTTATTGAACTTCTATTCTGTTCCCAGCCTTGCTTGGCACTGTGGCAAATTTAAAAATAATAACAATAATTCAAAGTCCTATTGCCCTGAAGCTCAGAGTCTTACCAGAAACCAAGGCAGAAACATTTGAAAGATCAAAGGCAGCTGATGAGAAATTAGGATAAGAGAGAATTCCAAACACAGGGAAATTCTTGTGTTATGCTGGGAAAAATAATAAAAATCCTTAACATGGATTTTCTCACTTAATCTGTCCTTGATCCAACCTTGAAGCAAGAGAAAAATGGGATAATAGAATTAATATCTCCATTTGACAAGTGAAGGAGAGGCTGATGAGGTAATATGAGGAAGACAGTTACTTGGTGACAAATTTGGGATTAAAGCCATGTCCCTGGTATTCACAATCTTTTTCTTTTATTCACCAGGCCAGGTATACTAACTAGCAGAAGACAGATTTTCAGTTAGACAGAAGGCCATCTAGCCAATGGAGACCTGACAATTTTTTTTGAAATTTTAAATAGTATTTTATTTTTTCAAATACATGCAAAGATAGTTTTCAACATTTTCTTTTGAAAAACCTTGTGTTCCAAATTTTTCTCCCTCTCTCCCCAAGACAGCAAGCAATCTGATATAGGTTAAACATGTGCATGAATTAAAATATTTTCTACAGTATTTCTGACACTTTAACCAATCTGAATTTCTTACTTTCTCCCCTTTTAACTCTATCCCCTACAATATACACACATGCAAAAAATACAACAAATTCCCATATTTGTTATGGAACTATGATTTTTCCTGTCTGATGTGTCTATCCTATCTGTTTCATTTCCCTTCCCAAATTCTACTGGTCTTTCAAGATCCAAGTCAATTTCTTTCTTCTCTCTAGTTTTGACAGTTTTATGCCAAACTACTCTCTCTCCTTGATCTACCACTTCACTTTGTTGCTACATCATTACTTTGGGAATCTTGCCATAATAAATCTATCCTTTTATAGTATATTATGCTAAATTGTTCTCTATTCCCCTTCCACTTCCCAAATAAAATTGTGCTCTGAAATATTTGCCTGTTTTGATTTGTGAATCGCTGATCCCTAGAGATATGGGGGAGAGAAAGACAGACAGAGACACAGAGACATTGAATTAGAGATGCTCAAGTAGACATTTATTGAGACAGAAATAGAGTCAGAGACAGAAACAGAGGCAGAAACAGACAAAGAGACAGAGACAGAGATAAACAGAAAGAGCCAGAGGCATAGGGGCATAGAAGGGGGGTTGGGGAGGGAGAAGAAAAGATTTCTAATTTTCTGGGCACAAGAGGGGAAAATATATGTCTTCTCTCACTGGGAGATCCAGGTAGACTATCACTTTAAAAAAAAAGTTCTATGATTATAGAGAGGCAGACATGATCTATAAGACTTTCCTTCTTTCTTCCATTATCCATGGATTCAATTTTTGTGGTTTACAAGAGAGCCACAAGGAAAGTAGCTCATGATTAGGAATATTAGGGGAAGGGAAATCAGAATCATAAATGCCTTGAAGCCTCTGGAAGTTTAGCTGTAAGAGAGTTATGAATCCTTAGCTTGAGATGATATCAGAGATGAGAAGATACTACATTATTATGGTGCAAAGCAATGGCAAATCCCATTAGATTGGTATGTTTTTTGTGGGGAGGGAAGTTGGTGGTTGGGTTGAAACTAATTTCTCCCACAGTATTCTCTACTTATTTCTAATTGATGCAGGAACTCTTTTTACTTCTCCACAATTGATTTCATGTGGTTGAAGCTCCACTCTTCTGTCTACACCACCCTCTCCCCAATACATACACAACCTCCAGAAAAGCAGATAAATCAGTCAGTATATGAAGGGACAATGTATTTTTGGGTTCCAAGGAGAAACTTGGTATTCTCTATAGAAAAGGCCTTACTCCCTAGCCATCCGGTTTACCATACACACCCAGCACTTTGTTCCTGATCCTCCCTAATCTTTGTCAATCTGCTGCTTGGCACTTAGAGGGGGTCTAAACCAGGTTAAAATGACCTTGAGTCCTGCATATAGGCAGATGAATTGGCCTGGAGAGGCACAAATCTGATAAGTATGAAATGATATCGGGGTTGTTTTAATTTGCATTTCTCTAATCAATAGTACTTTAGAGCATTTTTTTCATGTGACCATTGATATTTTTATTTTTTTTCCTTCTGAAAATTGCCTGTTCATATATTTTGACCATTTGTTATTTGGAAAATGGCTTTTTAAAAAATAAATTTGACTCATTTTCCTATATATTTGAGACACAAGATCTTTATCAGAGCAACTTGCTGTAAATTTTCCCAGTTTCCTGATTTCCTTCTAATTGTAGCTGCATTAATTTTGGTTGTGCAAAAGCATTTTAATTTCATGTAACCAAAATTATACATTTTACTTCTAATAATCCTCTTTTTCTCTTGTTTGGTCATAAACTTTTCCCTTATCTGTAAATCTGACAGGTACATCATTTTTCCATGTTCCCCTAATTTACTTATGATGTCACCCTTTATTTAAAAAATCATTTATCCATTTTGATTTTATTTGGTATATGGTATGAGATGTTGATCTATGCTTAGGGACTTCCCTTCCTGTATCATGTGTTATAATTATCAGTTAATTGGATGGGTCTGAAATTAACCCAAGGATGAAAAGGAATATTACTCAAACTATGAAAACATAAAATACTGTACTTATAAATGCCTTATAAGCTTCTACTCAATTTGGGTAGCTCTCTCTGAGTATATAGTCCACCAAATCTACAGAGATTTACTACACTGTGATCACATAGTTTATTCTAATTAGAATAAAGTAAGAAAGAAAAAAACATGTTCCCAATTGAAATCATCTCCCTCCATCATTTCTTTTTTTTCTTTCGTTTCCTTTCAGCCATTATTTCTCAAGCCTCTTCCTACTTGCCATCTTAAATCTTTAGATATCCTTAATCTATTCTCATTACATTGCTCATAAAAAAGAAATGGAGAAAAGGCATGTGCTTCTCTTATTAGGCTGATAGACAGAAAATAAGATGAAACATGGAAGATAAGGACAATATATAGCCTTTGTATTTACCAATTTGAGATCTTCTATCTTCACAGTTCTAATTCTCATTTCTGCTCCAGAATGTCTCCTTCTTTCTAAATCTCTGACTACATTGCTGATTGCAGACCAAATTATTCATCATCTCAATGCTTCTTTATGTGGACATGGTCACTGGCCTCTCCTTCCTCACTCAAACACTCTATGGAGACTCGAAAAGGCAAGAGCAGTAGAAAATGGCAGAAGATAGGCAACCAAATGTGGAAGCCAGAGAATGTATTCTTTATTGAACAATGAAATTTACCATCAACAATTAGAGCTAATGTAATAAGGGAGAAATAGTCATAATCCAATGTGACAGATTCATCCTACCAGTTTCCATTTCTCACAGTTATCACCCTGACCTTACTTAGAGGAGCACAATAATTTTAGAGAGATTAAAAAAGGTAAAGTAGGGGCAAAGAATACAAGTAATTTTTTACTTATATATGTTTATATTATGTATATATAAATATAACATATATTTATAATATAACAGACCTTTAAATATAGAACAACCTTAGAAATAAAACTAGAACTGATGTAAAAGGAAGTATATCTGCATTATGGTCAGATAAAAACCATAATAATGTTTCTTTACCATTTACTTAAAACAAAGCAGACAATTGTTCATGACTCCAATATTCAATATCTTTTAGAGGTGGAGCTAAAGAGAAATATGAACAGCCTGATTAGTATAGTTATAAGATGATCTTGTTATCAACTTGTGTGGACTTTATTCAAAAATGTGTTGGTAAATTTGTAACAATCAGACTCTATAAAGTTTAAAAATATGTATACACACTTAAAAAGCCAATAAAAAATAAATCAAAACCAAATTTATTATATTGCCAATTTCTGCAATTTACATGCTCACACTGAAATTTTTAACAATAAACTCTCATTACAGCTGGCTCTTTCAATATCTCTGACTCTGTTCCTCCCTTTTACACTTAAAATTTCCATTTTAACAGTTCCATTTGTGTTCCCTTCATTGCTACTCTTTTGGGCAGTGTTCTGGAAGTAAGCAATTATATAGAAACCAGGCACTGTTGAGCACTTCATAAATATTATCTTATTTAATCTTCACAACAATCCTGTAAGGTAGATACTATTATTGTCCTCATTTTAGAATTGAAGAACATGAAGAAAGCAGCAATTAAGCCCAGGCTAGTAAATATCTGAGACAGGATTTGAATTCAAGTCTTCCTGACTACATGCCTAGCCACCACTCCACCTCCAATAAACTGACTCCTAATAAGTCAATCAGCAAACATTTATTAAGTTAAATTAAGTCAAAAAACATTTATTAAATACTTACTATATGGCAATCTCTGTGATAAGCACTGAGGATACAAAGAAGGGGGGCAACAACAATAAAAATAAATACCCTTCTTTCAAAAAATTCACAGTCTCATAAGGAGATGGCATGTAAACAACTAGAGGCAAACAACACCTACATACACATATATATTATAAATTCAGGTGTAATCAACAGAAGGAGGGCACTAGTATTAGGGGGAATTGGGAAAGGCTTCTTAAGAAAAATGGGGATTTTATTTTAGATTTTAAGAAGCAAAAGAAACCAAGAAGTAGAAGCTTGGAAATAGACCATTGCAGGCATAGGAAACAGCCATTAAAAATGAACAGAATTGGAGCTATGCTCAAAAAGTTATCAAACTGTGCATACCCTTTGACCCAGCAGCATTTCTATTGGGCTTATATCCCAAAGAAATCATAAAGAAAGGAAAAGGCCCCACATGTGCAAGAATGTTTGTGGCAGCCCTTTTTGTAGTGGCTAGAAACTGGAAACTGAATAGATGCCCTTCAATTGGAGAATGGCTGAATAAATTATGGTATATGAATATTATGGAATATTATTGTTCTGTAAGAAATGACCAGCAAGATGATTTCAGAGAGGCCTGGAGAGACTTACATGAACTGATGCTGAGTGAAATGAGCAGAACCAGGAGATCATTATACACAGCAACAACAGTACTATATGACGATCAATTCTGATGGACATGACTCTCTTCAACAATGAAATGTTTCAAACCACCTCCAATTGTTCACTGAAGAAAGCCATATACACCCAGAGAGAGGGATGCGAAATGTGGACCACAACATAACATTCTCATACTCCTTGATTGATGTTTGCTTACATTGTGTTTCCTTTATCTGATATATCGTTTGTGTAGATAAGATTTTTCTTGCACACCAATGATAAGTTTGGAAATATGTATACATATATTCGATTTGCCAATATTTTAACATAATTAACATGTAGTGGATATCCTGCCATCTAGGGGAGGGGTGGGGAGTTGGGGGGAAAAATTTGTAACGGAAAGCTATGTAAGGGTTATTGTTGAAGAATTACCCACACATATGTTATTCAAATAAAATAAAAATTAAAAAAAAATGAACAGAATTGGGAGATTGTGTGTCTCCTGTGAGGAACAAGAAAGCCACTATTACTGGATTGAAGAGTATATGGGGGAATGAGGTATAAGAAAATTTGAAACAAAAAGAATGATGTCATGAAGGGTATTGGTTTTAAGGCCTACAGGAAAACCTGAATACACCATAAGAAGAAAACTTTGTCTATGATCTGGAGAAACTGCACATAATCACTTAGGGCAATGTTCCCTTGATGGACCTACAAAGTTGCCTTCAGGAGCAAGCAGAAGACCTGGAGGCTGCCGACTTGGCAGCTTTGCTGACAGCCTCAATGGACGATGATCCTGGCAAGCTTGGAAGAGCTGGCCCCAGACCAAGTGCTGAGATGCTTCAGGATGTTTGACCCTCAGGAGTTATACTCCTGACCCACATTTATACTCCATAACTCTCTCCTGAGCTCAACATTACATGATTAGCCATCATTCATTCCTACATGTCTTCCCCATTGCCTGAATTATATTCCCCTTCATCTCCACCCTTCATTGTCCTCTTTCTTCAAGGCTCCTCATTCAGCTGCCAAGGATTGGCTGTTCTGACTCCTTTCCTCAACTCACACGCCTTTCCTCAGCCAAAAGTGTTCTTTCTTTCCTCAAACATTCCCAGAGTCCTTTCTTTGTCAGGATCTCTGCTTGGGCTCTTTCATCCTCAGCTAGTATTTTACTGGTCTGAGTAGATGTCTTCTTTCCTCCAGGAAAATCTAACTTTTATGAGGGCAAGGAATGACTTTTAAGCAGGTTTTGTTTTGTTTTGAATCTCCACTTAGGCATTTAGGAAGGCTTGTAAAATAAATTTGGAAGAGGAGGAATGGAAAGCCTTCTGTTGGAGGGAGCCATTCTCATTTAGGACTTGTCCTGGCTTAAGTTGTGAGACTCGTGTTGTCACCTGGCAGCCATAGAGAGCCTTCTTTACAGGGAATAGAATACAGACCAAAAGTCTTATTGGTGAGTGGAGGTGTGATACCACCTGATTTTTCTCTCCCAACATAATTCATATGGAGATGTATAAAAAATGAATGTACATGTATAACCTCCAAAAATGTCATATCACTTATCCACAACTTGGATAAGTGTAGGCTACTATCACTGAATACATCATGCCTATCTCTCTTGATGCTAAATAACACGGGGGAAGTAATTCTACTAGAGAGGGAGAAAGAGAGAGAAAGGTAGAGACAGAGACAGAGACATAGACAGACAGAGAGACAGACAGACTGAGAAACAGAGACAGACAGAGAGATACACACAGAGAGAAACAGAGAGACAGAGACAGAGAGAGAGAGAGAGAGAGAGAGAGAGAGAGAGAGAGAGAGAGAGA
>JAJPUD010028899.1:0-14306 GCA_023553655.1 Myrmecobius fasciatus
TTTTTTTTTTTTTAGACAGTGTGGATATCTCTTTAAGGTAGGGGAAAAAAAAGCGGCGGCTGCAAAAAGCTTTGCCCTGGGGCACTTCGGCGAGTTGACTTAAGGTGCTGGGCCAGTGGGGGCTAGGATTAAGTCCGAATTACTCCTTAAACAAGGCAAGTCTGCCAGAACACCTGTCCCCAATCAGGGTAGAGTGTCCCGAGTGCCTCAGATAAGCTCCAGGTGTTTGGAATTAGGAGTTTGGAGTTTGGAATTTCTTCCAGGATGAGCCGAGCTGAGTCCCACCCTCACTTCCGGCCTGCACAGTTGTTGTCTATTTATCTCTCTGTCTGAGTCCGACTAACCTGATATGAAGTTATCCAGAGAGCTGTGCCCAAATATTTCTGAGTTCGTTGACTTGAAGATCAGTTCGGAGGCTTATTTTATTGTTGATTTGAGAGAAGATCGGAGGAGAGGCAGAAAGTCACCTTTTCACTCCGCCATCTTGGCTCCGCCCCCTCCAAAAAAACTCTTGACGGAAAATGCTATCCATGTACAGAGAATGAACTATGAAGTCTGAACACAGATCAGAGGCTGTTATCTTAATCATTTTTGTTGTTTTTCCCTTTTGTTCTCATTCATCTTTTACAAAGTTAATGTAGAAATATTCTTCCAAAATTGCACATATATAACATATCAGTTTGTTTGCTTTTTTGAGGAGGATGAAGGAAAGGGACAAAAATTTGAAACTCAAAATGTTACAGAAGTGAATGTGGAAAACTATACTTATCTGTAATTAGAAAATTCACAATTTTTTTTTCTAAAATACTTTTTTACAAAATTCATTTAAAGATTACAAAATTTCTTTTAATTTACCAAAAATGGAGGATGAAAGAAGTAATCAAAAACATTTATACTTTAAATTCTGTACTAGGAATACAAATAAGTAAGAAAAAGTTCCTAATTTCAAGGATCTTACAATCTAAAGGGAGATGACAAGACAAAAGGAAGCTGAAAAGGGAGGACACTAGTGAGTAGCAGATATTGGGGAATGAGGTATGTCCATTTTTTGGGGGGAAACTGGCAGATTTGCTGTTAAAAATGAAGACTTACTGGCAAAATTCTGAGCCTTTCATAAAGGAAAATTTGGGGAAATATTCATTGCTCTACTCTCCAGCTTTCCAAAGCTCCATTTGGAGGGGACAGGAAACTGAGAGATAAGAAGGGGTTGAGTATCAAAACTGAGTCAACATTATTAGTGATCAGATTTGAGATTATCCTGGAGGAGGCATGATGTTCTGTAAAATGAAAACCAAGCAGAGTTTCTTTTGGAAGATGGAGAGAAAATAGGTAGCCCAAGTGTTCTCTTAGCATGTTTGATGTATTAAAATAATTACCTAGTTAATAGCAGAAGAGACATAAATATTTATTGAATACAAGTATATCTGAACAAGAGGAACTATTTAGTTTACATAGAGCCACTTATCATCATATTTATTTCGTCCATCCAATAAGCAGCTACCTGTATCTTGCAATAGATGTTTGCCTTTTGCATCACTTAAAACTAGTGTAATGATTACATATTTTATCTGAAACATGAAGGATGTGAACAGATAGAAAGAATGTCTTTAAAATTCAGTAAAGTGTGTTACATCTAATTCTCACATTTGACTTTCATGATAACATGGAGAGATAGATTGTGTAGGTATCATAATCTCTAAATTATATATGAGGAGACCAAGACTCTGAAGGTATTAAGTATGATGCTTATGGTCAGGTCAACATAAATGAACATTTATTAAATACTATTTATATGCTAAGCATTCTGCCAAGCTTTGGAAATAAAGATAAAGACAAAATCAGTCCCGGGTATCAACGAGCTCACAAAGGAAACACAAACAAATATTAAAGTCCAGGTTTGAATGACTATCTTTCTGATGCCATTTATTCTTGTGTGCTATGAGGCCAATAAAACAAAAGTAGGAAGGCAGATATAAGAATTATGATAATTGCCAGTGGAATGAATAATTTCCTAAATGTGATGACAAAACCAAGTTCCTATACCTGTATTTAAAGTCTCTAAAATTCTTTTCTTCCTCATCTTCCCCTCCAGGTCTCTCAGGTTTCTTTCAAAATCCAGCAAAAGTTCTATCTTCTTTGAAAATTCTTCCTCGATCCCCCTTAATGCTAATGTCTTACCTCTATTATTTCCAACTTATCTTGCCTAGATATTATGTGTCTGCAATTATTCACAGCTTGTCTCTCCCATTATACTATGAGATTTTTGACAGCAGGGAAATTTTTTAACTTTATTTTGTTCTCCAGTACTTGGCATAGTGCCTGGAATGTAGTCATTAGTTAATAAATGTTAGATGTCTTGATATTACCAGGGTTATAATTTTGGTGTTGCCATTAAGAATATTGTCCAATAGATGTTCTCCTCACATCCATTGTTTATTTTTTATGTGTCTCATAACTATTGATGGGGCTGTGTTTTTATAAAAACTTTGTACCTGATTCTGAGTATTACTATCAAGAGCCTTTCTATCCTTTTCATGGTGAGAGAATTTAGCTCCTATCAGCTATATTATTTATGTATCAAGCAAATAAAGTAAACCTACTGATTTTTTTCTGCTTTCTATTGGATAATTATTATTTCCCCTAATCCTACTATTGTGCTAAATTAAATTTTGCTCCTTGTATAGTTTCTTCTGCTTCTTACTTGCCTTGACATCATTCCACTCCATCTCCTTGTGCTGACATTACTCAACCGTCTAACAACAGACAGCAAAATCTACAGATCCACTGCAACCCAAAACTTCATTTTTGTTATCTGAGTGTCATCTCCAGAATATATCCAAATTATCATTCATTCAGTAAGCTAAAGGGAAAAATCAACTAACGCAAATGAAGAAATCTATCACTGATATCACAAGAATTTATCAGATAAAGATCAACTTCTTTTTGAGTAGTTTTATACTTGATAGAATTATTGATTTCTTTACAGCAGAGATGTAACTCTGAAAGGCAATTTGGTCTATATTCCAAATGCCAGCTTATGCATTTTTTTGTCCATATTGATATGGATATCTTAGGATAAATCGCTTTCTAAATGTTAATTACTTACTTCTAATAATTGTGGTTGGTAGCATACTGATGGAGGCTTGTAAAATACATACTAGAACTCATTCCACATTCTCCAGTTCTTCAGCTGCTTTGTTTGAGTTACAACTCTATTGTCAATAAGCCAATAATTCCTAAATTTCAAAAATATCCAGATTTACTTTAGAGATTACAATCTTCTTCACACGCAAACACACACAATAGCATTTATTATTTTTTTCAATTACATGTAAAAATAATTTTCAGCATTCACTTTTATAAGACTTGCAAGCTTTTTTCTCCCTCTCTCCTTCTCTATTCTCCTCCTCAGTATAGTAGGCAATCTGATATAGGTTATACATGTGTAATTATATTAAACATATTCACACATTAGTCGTGCTGTGAAAGATGAATCAAAACAAAAGGGGAAAACCACAAAAGAAAGGAAAAAAATTAAAAAGTGAAAATAGTATGTATTCAGATTCCATTGTTTTTTCTTTGTATGTGGATAGCATTTTCCATGAAGAGTCTTTTGGAATTATCTGGTATCATGAGAAAAGGTAAGTCAATCATAGGTAGTCATCACACAGTGTTACTGTTATTTGTACAATATTCTCCTGGTACTTTTCACTTCACTCAGCATCAATTCATGTAAATGTTTCCAGGTTTTTCTCATCATTTCTTATAGCACATTCTATTCCACTCATATAACACAATCTGTTTGACCATTACCCAATTAATGGGCATTCTCTCAGGTTCCAATTCTTTGATACATAAAAAAACTGTTATGGATATTTTTGTATATAGGGGCCCTATGGCCTTTTATGATCTCTTTGGGATAGAGATTTAGTTGTGGTATTGCTGGATCAAAAGATATGCACAGTTTTATAGCCCTTTGGGCATAATCTTACAAATGTAATCTCGAAGGTGAATGGTTAATGGACTCCAAGAAAAGATCAACAAGTGGAAACAGAAGAATAATAGATATCTCTTGGCCTGACCTCAATATATTTCTTGTCATACAGTCCTCTGCTTTAATCTGCCTTGTTATGCCTCTGGTTGTGCAAGTGAACTTGAGTGAGACACTGTAGACTTCATCTCTTATGGTGTTTCTCAGAGTCCATCTATGCTTTGTAGTAGGTTTTGAAGATCTTTTTCATAAGTAGTAACTTGCTAAGTTGTTTCCACCCATTATGCTATAATTAACTATTCTTTCTGTGCCAGCTCAACTTTCTCTTCTTAATCTCTACCATTTTTAAAATTTTGTTATTCAAATTCATTGTAGAACTGACCCCAAATTCATGCTGATCAGAGATCAAAGTTTTCTTAATTAAGTGTTGTTCAGAAATAATGATAACATTTTTCCTCCTTCTCTCTTATCCAATTAATGAAACATTTGTATCTTCAAGTACTCCTGCTGTTTTGTGCTTAACTTTCTCCTTTTGTTCTAATTAAGTGTCTTCAGTTAAAGAGTACATTAAAAAAAAAACACTACAAATAAATGTGAAATATTTGCAGTCCCTGTTGCATTCTTTTTTAGGTTTACCAAATATATCTTCTAATCTTGCATGCAATAAGACTCCATGCCTTCCTCACCTCTACCCACAGATTAGATCACCTTAGATATCATGCTAATAATGTGCGTAGACCCCAAGAGCCAATAGGACTGAGGAAAAGTAGCATACATCATTGTGTTCATGAGATGAAACTGTGACTCCTATTCAATCTACTTGCTATTTGACCAATAAAAGTTAATGCCTTACAGAAGCAGTGACTGTGGCTTCCAGACAGTTCATGTGTTGACTATATTTGGCAAAACCAATTTCTTTTTGGAATTTGTCTTATCTGGTAATTGAAATAAAACATTTATAAATCACTTTAATATGGTAAAATTTGCTTTTCCAAACAAATTCATTCTGGTACCACTTTTTTTGGAGAATAGGTTATTACTTGTTAAAATACACTAAAACTATATATTTTAGATTATTTTATGAAAGCTTCTTTGGAATGCCAGATAGATATCTTTATTCATATTTGTTTATGTTTAACACTTCTCACTTTTTTGGTTATTTTTTGTTCTTTTCCTTTGTTTATTTCTTTGATTCATGCAAAACTGGTCATAAATGGCTTTAGAAATTTTTATAGAGGCGAATTATTAAACATGCCTAGCTATGGGCTAGCCATAGCATGAGGTTGCTAGATTTTTCCATGCATAAAATAATGGGAATGAAGTTGGGAAGACCTGAGCTCAAATCTGACCTCAAACACTTACTGTGTTACCCTGTGCAAGCCACTTTTCTGCTTGCCCTAATTAACTAGAAAAAGAAATAGAAAACATATCCACTAAGTTTATCAAAAAAAAACCCTACAGATAGTATTGACATGTAGGGTCAATGAGGTAACAGAGACTGGATATGACTAAACAATAACCAACATACCTTAAAATCTTTCATTACATAGCCAGAAGAATTTTGGACTTGGAATTATAGAAGACCAGGCTGTAAGTCTGGGCAATGCCTTGAAGGTTTGGGAGCAAGCCACAACTTTCCTTATTTTTTTCATCTATAAAATGGGAAATTGATAAATAAGATGATATATGTGGTTTCTTCAAACTTTAAATTTAGCATCCTTTGATATGGGCTATTATTATTAAACTTAGAGAAATACACTTTTAATAAATCCTTCAAAGAATCATTGCCCAGAGTCCAAAAATACGCCAATTAACTTGAGAGTGACTTGACATGTATCTTTGAAGGATAGAATCTATGTTTACTAATTCCCTCATCTTTTTATAACATCCAGGATAGCTGTTATTTATTCAGCCATTTCAGCTAAGTCTGACTTTTCATGACCCCATGGGCCTTTGTTCAGGAGTTTTCTTGGCAAAGATACTGGAGTGGTTTCCCATTTCTTTCTCCAATGGGAAACAGAGATTAAGTGACTTGCCCAAAATTACTGAGGCTGAATTTGAGCTCAGATTTCTCTGACTCCAAGTTCAATGATCTATCCGCTGAGTTACTTAGCTACTACAAGGAATTGGCACTCAAGAAACACTTGCTTCAGCGAGTTCAATCTAAATATTTTTTAAATTATAAAATGATTAAACAAAGCAAGAAAAGTTGGGCCACATGGGTTTTCCTTCATTGTTAAAATGTCCAGGTTATATTTAGGAACATCCCCTTAGAAAGAGGGCCCTGATCATCAATAGCTGTTAATATGTAGTATAACAATGTAGTATAACAATTAGTATCATTTTTCTAAGTTTTGCACATAGACCACTAAATGAAAGAAGTGTTAAGAATGTTAATGTGATCAAAGGACCTGAGCTGGTGAAGGCACTTTGCCAAATTCAAAACTATGTATCTACTTTACTGTTGCTTTCTATAAAAGGTAGTGTACAAGTGATGACTGTTGAGCTAAAGGAAAGAAGAATAGGCCCAGGGGAAAAAAAAAAAAAAAAAACATGCTATAAGAGGAACTAAGATTTTTGCAAAGTTTTTTTATGTTCTCCTAAAGGAAAAAAAAGTCATTGCATCATTATTATTAATTTTTTATGGCCCAAACTGGCTAATTTCCCCAAGGTTCTTGAAACTTGAGACTATATCTTAAGAGTCTTCTGAAAGGTAATTATTGGAAAGTGAGTAAAAAAGCTTAAATTGGGAGCAACTGTAATCTTTATTTGTCTTTTACTAACATTATAATTTATCCAAGAAGGGCAACTTTTTATAGTTTTAAATGTTAAAGAAGTGAACACACACACACTTGTGTATGTATGTGTTTGAATACAATATTTGGAATTTGTGAGGAAATTATATACACACATGTACCTATATATGTATATGCATATACATATATATATATAGTTTTGAGAAATAATTACATTATATGTCTTATTGTTAATATATGCACATAAATTGAATAAATTCTATGCAATTATTTTCCTGAATTTATTGTAACCTAATTAATCAAGCTTTTTAGATTGCATTAAAAAGCTCTCTATATTTTCAGTCTACCTAAAGTTTGAACTGTTTTCCCTGACGGTAAATCTCATTAAGACACATTCCCTTATTATTTTTTACATTAAAAGATAAATATAAATTTTTTGTACTTGTAATTTACCTACTTAGATTTGTTTTCATAAAGAAGGAACATGTATATGAATCTCCTCTAGTAACAAGATTTTCTTAAGAAATGGATGAGTGATTTTATAAGGAAGGACCTTTCATTGTTAATGATTTCTAAGCTGCCAAGAAGAAAGCTGTGGTCTTCTTCTATTATCATCCTTTATTCAATTTCCTTGAACTTGGCATGAACAAATAGTGACCTGAACTATAAAGGTTATTCACAATAGAATTACTGATATGCCTTAAAATTTAGAATTCAAAACTCAGCTAATATGCTTTAGACAGAATTCCTGCTCAGTAATGGGAACAGAAGCTCCATTAAAGAATTCTTCTCTAAAATTGGATTAGGAAAGAAAGTTTGTTTTTTAATAGTTATGTTTCCTTTCAGATGTCCTATTGTGATATTGAATTTGAAATGCAAAATCAAAGCCTCCCTCTCTCTTCCTGTTTCTTATCCATCAGAGCAAAACAAGCAACCAAAAATAAATAAAATTCAAACCACTCTATCCTTTTCCTGTGAAGGTGAGGTTTGCTAAATCTGATGAATAGCCATCTCGACTGTTCCTGTTATCCAGTGCCGAGGGCATGTATATAAGAGGAAGGGCAGGCAACAGGGTTGAGGGGAGGGAGGAATTCTTACTAATGATCTCTAGTTGTAGAATCAAGCTGGTTAAGTTCAGTACAGACTTTCCATTGAAAGGAATAAAGCTTCCTAGAAGTAACTGATAGGATATTTTCCAGAAAATTACTTAAGGCACAAAATAATAGATATCAAACATATTATAGTTATTTATTTCTTCCATTAGAAATAAATACTTAAAGTCCCCCAATCTCTTAAAGGCTCATTGGCCTGGTGTTCCTAATTAGATGAGATTTCCTCAGTCTACCTGGACTCAGACCCTAGACTCTCTCACTGTTGGGAGGTAAAAATTCCTATGGTTTGAGCTGAAGCTCCAGCCAAACCCAGCTAGCCCAAGTGGCCCCCCCATTTGCTATTTCTCCTGGGTTAGCCTGGAGGTGTTTGCACTTCACATTGGTTAAATCCAGGTTTTGGGCTCCTGTGGTCTTTCTTCCAATCTTTGGTTGTGCCAGGAGGATCCGAATTCTATCCCAAGTCTTCTTTCTTTTTCATCAATCTATGTTTGCCCTAAGGTATAAATTTATTTTGTTTGTAGTGGAAATATGGGGGGCCTGAAATTTACTGATCTAGATGAATGAAACCATTCTAGACCACTACAATTGAAAAGGAATTGTCTCTCATCAGATGCATCATTCTAATTCTCTGGAACCTCATTTATTCATTTATTTCCCTCTCTTCTTTGATATTGGTTACCTGCCTTTCCCCCTTTTTCACAATGAGAGTTCTTTGAGAACAAGTATTATGACATGTCTATTTGTAGTTCTTCATAGAACAGAGTGTACTATAAATAGAATAACACAAATGTTGATTCATAGATTTAGATGGCAAAAGAATTTGAGTAGTCTTATTTGACAAATGGGAAGCAGAATACTAAGGAAGTTCAATGACTTGTCCAAGTAAATGTATTCAGTATATAACAAAGGTAGGTTTGAAATACAAATATTCTTACTTACTTTTTCCTCTGAATTATTACTGTCACTGATTGATCACAGGAAGCAACCAACAATAAAAGGACTCATTGCTAGACCTTTTATGAATTTGTTTAGCTTGGGTAACAGGAACAATGAAAGAACTACGATGAAATTTCTCTCCATACTAATTTTCATTTCTCATTCTTTTCTCCCTCAACTGTAGAATTTAGAAATAAAATTAGTAAAATAATATGAATAACAAAAATGATTATTACCACTAATGATTTAGAGCTTGTAAGAAATCTTATAAACGGGGGCAGCTAGGTGGTGCAGTGGATAGAGCACCAGCCCTGAAGTCAGGAGGACCTGAGTTCAAATCTGGTCTCAGACACGTAACGGCTGTGTGACCCTGGGCAAGTCACTTAACCCCAATTGCCTCAGCAAAAAAAAAAAAAAAAAAAAAAAATCTTATAAACATTAACCCATTTGATTCTCACAACAGTTCCATGAATTATGTGCTCCTATTATCATTACCATTTTATGAATTAAGAAGTTGAGACAATAACTCATTCAATTGTTTGAAGGTCTGAGGTGGGATTTAAACTATGTCTTCCTGATTCAAAGCCCAGCACACTTTTCAGCACCTAGCTATTGTGTGAATACCCAAAAAGATCTGTAATTTCTTCAGCAAGAAAATCAATCTTATTTATGAAGAATAAATTCATACTCTTATGAGGAAAGAAAGAGAATATTTCCAAACTATCCTATATAATCATTCATTTTTTTGTTCTAGACAATGATGCAGTAAGAGGATGTAATGATTACTTAAAAGTTTTTTCTTCATTTTCCATGATTGTTTCATCTACATATAAACTGCTAATCTATTTAGTAAAAATGTTGAAAATAGCTTCAATTTGCAGAACTAGAGTATTACAACTTGTCCTGTAGTTTTTAAATTTCATTGTATAATATATTTTTATAAATAGATTTTATTTCCCCTTGTTTAGCAAATAATCTCACAGATGGGGAAAGGAGATGAAAACTTCATGTATATCTTTCCAACTTGATTAATTTCATAAGAGTTACCAATTGCTTAAATAGAAATCCATTGGTGGTTGATTTCTCTCTCAGGCCACTTCCCATATTGAGGAATAATTAAAAAAAAATCTCCCCATTATACCTATTTAGTATTCTGTAAAGAAAGAGCAAAAAAAAGAATTATATGCATTACAAAAGCTCATGTCATTTTATGAAGATGGCAGCAGAGTGAATATGTTTTATGGAACAGTTCATCATTTATGACTAGGACCATTACCCCATATGAATTCTGCTTGCATTATACAAAGCTTTTCAACTGCAATAAATCATTAACTTCCAATGTGTGTAAATTAGCCTGATAGTTAAGAATCCATGATTGAAAAGGCCTGTATGAAAATGAGTCCACTATCTTTGGGCACTTGGCCTCAAGTTTTCAAATTTTGCCTTCAATTTAAACATAAGAAATATCAAGTTTTTCTTTAAAAAAATCACATGGAATGGAGCCAAAGAAGGGCTTTATTAAAAACATGGGTAATTCAAATCAAGAATAAATATTTATTATGTTCCTGGTATAAAGTAGGTGAAAAACAAAATAATTAGTTGAAACTGTGAATATGTACTTATACATATATGCATACATATGATATACATGTGTTTGTGCACATAATCCTTTATATTCACAGTATAGATACACTTTGTATGCATGTTTCCAATAGGGAAAAAAAAAGTTTTTATTTCTGAGGATAGTCAGAGAAAGTGACTATAAATGTAATCCTCCTTTTGTATTCATAATAGATTTTCTATATGACTGAAAAGTAAAGAAAACTAATATAATTAACATAGCCATCACAGTAGAGAATATATCACATAAGTAGATTTCAGTAATTAGATAAGGTAGAAATATAGTGATCTGCTAGAAGACTGACAAGATCATCAAATATTTTGAGATTATCTGAAGATCTACAGACACTGAACAAAAGACATATTAAGAAAAACATGAAAAGTATTTGGTAGTATTTGACATGTCATGTGATAGAGAGATTAGACTTATTCTATTTGATCCAAAAGTAACTAGAGTGAGAAAAAAATTTAAAAGAAATGCTCAATGCTTTAAGGATAAGAATCCTAATTAATGTACCTGTTTTAATATACTGCATTGGTTGAGAATGGTCTCCAACTCATTCAAGGTCCCTATGTAAAGGCTAGACGGCCATGTCAAGTATGTAGTAAAGAGAATTCATGCTTAGATAAGAGTAAATTTCCGAGGTCTTTTCCACATCAAAGATCATATGATTGTGGGAAAACAGAGGCTCTGGAGTTGGATTTAGAATAGCTTAATGGAGGAGTTTTCACTGAAAAAATCACTTACTTTTCTCGCAACTCTGATTTCTTATAGGTAAAATGAAAATAACAATTATCTGCCATAGATATTTTAAAATTCTCTCCTTAGAATCAAATAAAATTTTGAATATGAATTGAAGTACAAAAATTCTCCATAAATATAAATTGTCATATTATTATTTCCTCTACTTTTTACATTTAATTAGCTAGATTGCTCAGTGGATAGAGCACTGGGACTATAGTCATAAAGACATGAGTACAATTCTGGTTTCAGATGCTTGCTCTCTGTGTGACCCTGGATAAGTCATGTAACTTTTGTTTGCCTTAAGCCAATGGGAAGGAAATGACAAACTACTCCAGTAGCCTTGCCAAGAAAAATTCCATGGACAATATTTGTATAATATGGTCCATGGTGGATCAGAAAAAGTCAGACATGACTGAACAACACCCTCTAAATTAGTTGGTTAAAGGGTTTCAGATGCTTTTATTTCCCATTTTGTTATTATTCTTACTTATTTTATTTTTCTTTATTCTATTTTTTTTTTGCTAAGGCTAGTGGGGTTAAGTGACTTGCCCAGGGTCACACAGCTAGGAAGTGTTAAATGTCCGATATCAGATTTGAACTGAGGTCCTCCTGACTTCAGGGCTGGTGCTCTATCCCACTGCACCACCTACCTGCCCATAATTTTATTATTATTGATATTTTCCCATATAAAAACAAGCATTTGCATTTTTTGGAAAAAAATTGTTTAAAATTCCCTCCCTCCCTCCCTTTCTTTCCATCTAATTGAGAAGATAAGCAATTTGATATAGGTTATACATGTGTAGTGATATAAAGCACATTTTGATATTAGTCATGTTGTGAATGAAAAGATGAGCAAAAAAGAGGCAAAAAAGTAAAACTTTAAAATCATGCCTTATATGCAATTTTCATCAGAAATCCTCTTAAATCACCATAAATCCTTTTATTGCAAAGAATATCTAAATCATTTACAATTGATTATCATACAATATTGCTGGTACCATGTAAAAGGTTCACTTGTTTCTGCTCATTTCACTCTATGGGTTTATGTAAATTTTATCCAGTTTTTCTGAAAGTATCTTTCTTGGAATTTCTTATAGCACAAAAATATTCTATCAAATCATATATAACAACTTGTTCAGCCATTCTCTAATTAATGGACATCCCTTCCATTTTCAATTCCACTACAAAAAGAGCCAATATTAACATTTTTGTACATATAGGCTTTTTTCATTAAAAAAAATCCCTTTGGGAAACAAACCTAGTACTGGTATGTTGTCGCCTTTTGGCCATAGTTCCAAATTACATTCCAGAATACCTTGATCTGTTCACAAATTCACTAATACTGAATTAGTGTGCCAATTTGCAGACACTCCCTCCAACATTTATGTTTCTTCTTCCTCTTTCCCTACCATTTTTGTGATATTAGCCAATCTGATGGGTCTGACATGGTACCTCAGAGTTCTTTTTGTTTCTCTAGTCAATAGTGATTTACAGCATTTTTATATGTTTATAGGTAGATTTGATTTTTTTAATCTGAAAATGGCATTTTCATGTCCTTTGAACATTTATCAATTGAGAAATTACTTGAATTCTTATAATTTTGGCTGAGTTATCTATTTGTTAGAAAAATGAGGCTTTGATCAGAGCAATGTGCTATAATCCTCCCTCCCAACACCCCACACTAGTTTTCAGCTTTACTTCTAATTTTGGCTGTATTGGTTTTATTTTTTCAAGAATTTTTTGGTTGAATATAATCAAAATTATTCATTCTATATCTCTTACTGCTCTCTATCACTTGTTAGGTCATAAATTCTTCTCTTGTGCATAAATCTGAGAAGTAAACCATTCTAGGCTCCCTTAATTTGTTTATGGTATCACTCATTATTTCTAAATCAGGTTATACATAAAATAATTGGGGGTCTATTTACCAAAAAAAACCCAAAAAGTATATGAACATAATTATGAAATACTTTTTACCCAAATAAAGCAGCAGTCATCAAAAACAATTGGTACTGGCTAAGAAACAAATGCTGGATGAGGGGAATAGATTAGATATACATAATACAAAAATCAAGGCCTATAGTAATTTAGTATTTGATAACATCCCAAACTCCAGTTTCTTGGATAAGAACTCACCATTTGACAAAAATTGTTGGGAAAACCAGAAAGTAATATGTCAGAAATCTGGCATAGATTTATATCTCACACTCCATAATAAAACAATGTCAAAATAAATGATGTTTTGGACATAAAAGGTGATACCATAAACAAATTAGGAGAGCAAGGGATAATTTACCTATCAGATCTTTGGAGAAGGGAGGAATTTATGACCCAAAAAAGAACTATAAAATTTTATAAATGGCAAAATAGACAACTTAGATCACATTAAAATAAAAAGAAGTTTTTGCACAAACAAAACCAAAAGAAACAAAATTAAAAGTGAAGTACAAAGCTGAGAAAAATATTTACACTCAGTGATTTTGATAAAGGTCTCATTTCTAAAATATATAAAGAACTGTATCAAATTTATAAAAATACAAGTCATTCCCCAATTGATAAATGGTCAAAGGACATGAATAGGCAATTTTCAGATGACAAAAATAAGCCATCTATATTCATATGAAAAAATGCTCTAAATCACTATTGATTGGAGAAATATGATTTAAAGCAACTCTGAGGTACCACCTCACACCTCTCATATTGGCTAAGAAGACAGGAAAATATAATGATAAATGTTCAATAATGATAAATGCAAGAAAATTGGAACACTACTGCATTGTTGTTGGAGCTGCGAAATAATCCAACCATTCTGGAGAGGAATTTGGAACTATTTCCAAAGGCTATCAAACTGTGCATTCCCTTTGACCCAGCAGTGCCAAGACTGGGTCTGAATCTGAAGAAAATAATAAAGGAAGGAAAAGGACCCACATGTGCAAAAATGTTTGTAGCAGCTTTTTTTGTGGTCACAAAAAAATTAGAAACTGCCCATAAATTGAGGAATAATTCAATAAGTTGTGTATTATGAAGATAATGGAATATTATTGTTGTCTAAAAATGATGATCAAAATAATTTTAAAAAGCTTGCAAAGATTTACAAACTGATGTTGAGCAAAACAAGCAGAACCAGGAATACTTTGTATACAACA
>JAJPUD010028900.1:0-14306 GCA_023553655.1 Myrmecobius fasciatus
TATACCAAGTTAGCTCCTGTAACATCCTCAACAGGTTCAAATGTGGGCGTCACTTTTTGTAATGCCATTGAAAATTAGAACACCTACAATGATAGGAATCAGTATAGTGAAGGCTCTATAACTATCCCATATGAGGATAGGTTTAACATATTGTAAATTATTTATATTGAGTAAGAGAAGACTTGTAGGAGGTGAAGAAACATGATGACCATCTTTGATTATTTGAAAGGCTGCCATGTTAAAGAATGATTATACTTGTTATAAATCTGTTCTAGAGGGCAGGACCATGAACTCTGGGTATAAGTTACAGAGAAAAAGATTTAGGATTAATATAAGAAAAAATTTGTAAATATTTGTAACATTTACAACTGTCATAAAGCAGAATGGGCTACCAGAAAATTAGGAGCTTCCCAACATCAGAGACCTTAAAGTAGAAGTTAAATGACTAAAATAAAACTAACCAAACAAATAAAAAAGAAGTTAAATGACTACTTGTGATGGAAATTATAGAAGCTACCATTTGGACTGTTCATCAGCAAGTTGTGCTTCCTGCAGGACTATCTCTGAGGGAGAAGTGAGGATCAGGGCTGTCCTCAGCTACACAAGTCAGCATCCTCCTGCTCCTCACTCTCAGTCCACAGAACCAAATCATGCTGTTTCCACATCTTCCACATCTCTCCCATCTGATTCCTCTCTATTCAGTCCCTTGATTAGAATGTTTCAATAGCTTCTTGTTACTGTTCAGTTATGTTCCATTCTTCATGGCTCCATTGGAGTTTTTTGGGCAAAGATACTGGAATAGTTTGTTATTTCCTATTCCAGCTCATTTTACAGATGAGGAAACTGAGGCAAAAGGCAAACAGTGGCTTCCCCAGAATCAAATAGCTAGTAAGTGTCTAAGAATTTAGGTCTTCCTGACTGCAGGCCCTACGCTCTATCCATTGTGCTACCTACCTGGCCAACATCCTCCTACTTGCTCCTTATGCCTCAAGTTTATCATCATTCTATGTCCAGGCCAAAGTGATTTTCCTAAAGTGCACTTCTGACCACTGTTCTCTTCTATTCAAATAATTTTTATGCACAATCAATTTTGGTAATTCCTTATTTTATCCTCCATGTAGCTCTTAAAACCCATCACTTGGCCCCAAACTTCTTTTCAGACTCCCTGTACACCTATCTCTGTTCTTTTTCCCCCCTCCAGCTCCAACAATCCAGTCAAACTAGTCATCTTCCATTTTCTACCTTTTCCTCTTTGTGTTGGCTGTACTGTATCCCTGAAGTACATTCCCTCCTCACCTCTGCCTCCAAGAATTTCTTTTTTTCTTTAAAATATAACTCAAGCCCTGCCTTCTACATGAAGCCTTTCTGGTTTCAAATGCATAATATCTCACCGTCTTTAACTCTTTTGTATTTATTGTTGTGTGTGTATCAATAAACTTTTATTAAGCACTTACAATGTGCCAGACACTGTGTTTAGCTCAAAAAGAGGCAGAAAAGACATTCCCTGCCCTCAAGGAGCATATGTCTAATGGGGGAAGATAACATAAAACAGGATAATTTGGAAATAATTAATAGAGGAAAAGTACTGGAATTAAGAGGAATTGGGGAAAACATTCCTGTTGAAGGATTTTAATTGGGTTTAAAGAAAACCAGAGAAGTCAGTTAATAGTATGAGAAGGTATGAGGGACAGCCAGAAAGAATGCCTTGAGCCAAGAAATGGACTATCTTGTTTGTGGAAGACCCAGAAAGTCATTAGAGCCAAGAATATGTGCTGGGGGATAGCATGTAAAATGACTGGAGGGTTATGTCGGGGTGGGAAGGGTTATGAAGTTTTGGATACCACACAGAGCCTTTTGTATTTGCTACTAAGGCAGTAGGGAATGGACTGGAATTTATATACACATTCTCTGTCTCTCTGTCTCTTGTCTGTTTCTCCCCCCTTCTTTTCTCTCTTTTGGTCTCTCTGTCTCTTTCTGTCTCTGTCTGTCTCTATCCCTTCTTCACTCCCTTCCTCCCTCTCTTCCTCTTTCCCTCCCCCCTCTCTGTCTCTCTTCCCCCTCCTTTTCTTTTTCTTCTTCTTCCTCTTCTTCCTCTTCTTCTCTTCCTCCTCTCTCTCTCTCTCTCTCTCTCTCTCCTCTCTGCCTCTGTCTCTTTCTGTCTCTGTCTGTCTCTGTCTGACCATCTCTCTCTGTCTCTCTGTCTCTCTCTGTCTCCCTCCCTCCCTCCTTCTCTCTGCCTCTGTCTCTCTCTGTCTCAGTCCCTCTGTCTTTGTCTCTGTCTCTTTCTCTCTCCGTCTGTCTCTGTCTCTGTCTCTGTCTATCTGTCTCTCTCTCCTCTCATTGTTTCCCTGTTGGAATGTAAGCTCCTTGTAATCCTTTGTGAGTAAGGATTGTCTCTTTAAATTAGTATCCCTGATTTGTCATATAATTTAACATATTTAGCATGTATTAGATTACCTGTCATCTAGGGGTGGTGGGTGGGGGGAAGGAGGGGAAAAGCTTGGAACAAAAAAAAAAGTTTTGCAAAGGTCAATGTAGAAAAATCACTCATATGTTCTGTAAATAAAAAGCTTATAATATATATATATATACATATATATAACAAAAAATAAATAAATACTTAAATTAGTATCCCTGGGATATAACGCAGTGCTGCCCGGCTGATGAATATTTAATAGGTTGATCTGCCCTGTGTTTTCACGGAGAAAACTAGGAGAAAAGGGTGGATCTATGAATAAGATGGGGAAAATGATTCATGTGTGTATAGCAATTTAAGACTTACAAAGTACTTTCCTCACAATAATCTTATGGCATAAGTAATGTAAATATCAATCCTTCCATTTTACAGATGAGGGAGCTGAGGCTCCAGAGAAGAGAAGTCCATTGCCCAGTTATACAGCTATCAGAGTCAACACTCCAAAGACCCAAGCCTTTAGGTTCTAAGACAAGGACTAGTCTCTGTATAGGTCTGGCTCCTGGGCTACTGTGCAGTCATTCCTCCTGAGTCATACTGTGTGACTCAGCAGCAAACCATTCTAGTTTCCTGATCTTGTGCTTCATTTCTCTCTGCTTCTTTCTCCCTACATTGACCCCCATCCTTCCTAATGCTTCCAAAGACTTTAAATGATGAGAAGTTAGAAAGCTAGGTCTTAAGCCAAAGCAGTCATCGCTGCTTCCTGAGGATGCTAAGCCTGGTGGGCTGCTCGAACTTGCGAGTTCTGAGGAGTAGCAGGACTAAAAGACATCCATGTTAAGGCTCACACCAAGATGAGAAGCCCACCCATCCAGCAATGAGGGGCCATGGAGCTGCTTAGGCTGGGCAAAGCAGGTCAGAAAAATGGAGCAGGTGAAAGTTTCTGTGCTGATTAACCATAGAACTGGACTTCTGAGAAGCTGCAGCACTTCCAGCTTGGGTGAGATAGCGAGAGTCTCTGAAAAAGGGGGGAAGAAAAGGACAAAGAAGAGAAAGGTAAAAGAAAGTGAGATTTGCCTCCACTTTGGGGTCACCTCCAAGGTGCTGACTTCAGTCTCCCAGATCTCAAATAGCTCTATCCCTGGTTACCTTAGAGACAATCTTTCTTCCATCACACTCCAGCAGCTCAGACATCTGAATAGCAGGGAAGGTGACAAGGTTTGCAAGGGGAAATGTGTGAAAGAGAACCAGTTTTAGATTGAAGGCTAATATTTTGGGAAGTTAGGTGATTTCCATTCTCCTCCCACTTTGCTAAGAAACCATCCCAAGATCCCATGTGAAAAGGGTTAAAGCTGAGACTATAAGGAGAGAGAATAAAAAAACATCCAAATCCTTCTTTTGAACTAGGTCCATGGCCATTCTTATACTATGAGGCAGTACAGCTTGATAAAAACCAGGCTAATCCTATTTCTTCCCTCCCCCCCCCTTTTTTTTTCTTTTTTGACATGGGAATGCAATAGATAAAATTTACCCAGATTTTAGCAAAGTTTTTGATAAAGTCTTTCCTGTTATTCTTATGGACAAAATGGAGAGATGTGGCCTAGACAATAATTCAATTAAGTAGATTTAAAATTGGTAAAATGGCTGGGCCAAAAGAATAATCATTAATGATTCCATTTCAGCTTGGCAAGGTCTCCAGAAATAAGGGACCAAGGCTTGTCCTTGTGCTTTTAAACATTTTCATTGATGTTGTGTTCATTAAATTTACAGATGACACAAAATTAGAAGGGAGAGTCAATGTGCTAGATGACATTAGGATCCAAAAAGATCTTGCTAGGCTGGAAAATAGAGTTAAAGCAAATAAATAAAATTTAAAAGGAATTAATGTAAAGTCTTTTGCTGTTCATTCACATATGACTCTTTGTGAGCCCATGTACCATAGCATCCCAAGACTTTCTTGGGGTTTTCTTGGCAAAGATACTGGAGAGGTTTGTCATTTTCGTTTCTAATAGGGTTAAGTGACTTGCTCACTCACTTGCTCACCTATTAGTAAGTATTTGAGGCCATTTTTGAACTCAGATTTTCTTGACTCTAGGCTCCATGCTCACCTAGTTGCTTCCATGTAGAAAGTCTTTGGGTTCAAAAAACTTATTTGGCAAGTCCAAGTTGGGAGAGGCATTGTTAGTTTGTATGTTCCTGAAAAGGACGCTGTTGTTTTGTTCAATTGCAAACTCAATATGAGTCAAATGTGTAATACAGCTAACGATCCACTTCTCCCCCCAAAAAAAATCCAACTGCACTCTTGGACTTCATTAATAAAAAGCATAATTTCTAGGAATAGGGAACTGAATTTGGCCCTGTTAGGAATATGTCAGAAATATTGTAATCAGTTGTGGTCACCATATCTTGGGGGAAAGCATTGACAATTTGGAGACTGTTTAGAGAAAGCTAATCGATCAGAGTGGTAAATGGCCTTCTGACAGATGAGTATTATTTGAAGGGACTGGGGATATTTAATCTGGAAAAGAGAAGACTTATAGGTGACATAAGTGTCTTCAAGTATAAGAAGGGCTGTCATATGGAAAAGGAACTAGACTTGTTCAATTTCACCCCCAGAGCAAAACAAAAAACAAATTTAGGCTTAATGTAATGGTTCTTCTCAAATGTCTTCAAGTACTCTCTGCTCTGTATGGATTAGATTACACTGGATGCTTGCCATTCCAGAATGCTTTGATTTCCGATGGATGAGTGACCTTGCCAGATTTCTGACTCTTGGGTTCACTTCATTGGTATAATCCATCCATGCTTTCAATTCCTGTTAATTCTTGTCCATGTGTTTTCTCTATGAAAAATTCATCCATTGAACTGCAGAACTTTCTCTGGATTAAAAAAAAAATTCCTAAAGAACAATTTATACAATAATAATATTAGGGCAGCTAGGTGGTACAGTGGATAGAGCACTAGACTTTGAATCAGAAAGACTCATCTTCCTGAATTTAAATCTGGTCTCAGCCACTTAGTAGCTGCATGATCTTGGGTCAGTCACTTAATCTTATTTGCTTCAATATCCTTATCTGTCAAATGAGCTGGAGAAGGAAACAGCAACCCCCTGTAGTATCTTTGCCAAAAAAAAATACTCAAAGTCATGAAAAGTCTGACACTACTGAACACAACAACAACAATAATATTATATAGACAAACAACTTTGAAAAACTTGGGAACTCTGATCAATCAATGACCAAACACAATTCCAAAGAACCTGCTACATTCCTCCACCCCCCCACAGATAAGGAGTTAAAAGACTCAGAGTGAAGATTGAAATTCATATTTTTCTGGACGTGACCAATGTGAAATTTAGTTTTGCTTGATTATGTATGTCTATAATAGAGCTTTTATTTTTCTTGCTTTCTCAATGTTGGGGAGGATGGGGGCAAAGTGGGAGGTAAGGAATTTGGATCTTTATTTGAAAATGAAATAAAATTTAATTTTAGAAAACTATTGGGAGACACTATTTGTATGGTTATAAACTGAAAATGTATATTATGCAATCTAGATGAACTAAAAAATTATCTAAAATATATTTCTTGGATACTCATATATACAGACTTATTCATAATTTTTCTTTTGCTTTCTATTTGTATCCTCAGTACTTACTGAAGCATGGCACACAGCAAGCATTTAATAAAAGCTCTTTCTGTTATTTTTCTATATGTTGCTAGTTACTCTGCTAACAGAATTGGCTCATTTCTTTAATCATCCTGAGTTGTCTTTTATGTTGCTTCTCATGCACAAGTCATTGTTCTTAATAGACTAAGGCCTACTTGCATTTATCATGTGTCTCTTCATTGCCTGTTGTATTATTTGTAATTTTTATTCTTCCGAGAGTGAGGTTTTTATTCTTCCCAGCCTTAATACCATCTTTGGGAGAATATCAGTGTTACATAATTAATTTCTCATTATTGCTTACTGTCTTATGGAGGGGAGAAGAAAGGGAGAGAGGGAAAAAAAATCTGGAACACAAAGCATTACAAAAATGAATGTTGAAAACTATCTTTACATGTATTTGGAAAATAAAATATTATTTTAAAAAAATTTTAAAGATTTTAGAGTTTAAAAAGGTGTTAAAAGATGTATCTTGTTTTTAATGAAGAAGAACCAAGATGGCTGATTAGGGGCAGCTATCCAGCTGAATTCTCTCAACATTCCCCTTCTAAACAACTTAAAAATAATATCTCAAGCCAAATTTTGGGTTGGCAGAGCCAAGAAAATATCAGAGTGAGATATTTTTCAAGCCTAAGAAAACAGCAGAAATCTGTGGCACTGGGTAGAGACTTCTCTGGGGTCCATCCATCCATTGGTGGCAAAAGCTTTGGGAGCACTAAGACAAGAGATGGTAAAGGAGTCAGAAAGAGATTACAGGGGATCCTTGGCTGTCATTGAATACAGCTAATGTTTACTGGCAACTTTATTTGTCCAGATAAAATTCTAGGTTAAAGTTCCAGGTGGAGAGTAGTGCTAGTGGTCAGTTACAAGGGAGCAGGGAGCCTGATAATAGTAAAGTGCTTGTTATGGTAGAAGACCATGGTCTTCCTGCAAAAACATACCTCTTCCAGGATCATACCCCTTTGAATTTTCAGACCCCTAGAACTAGCACTGAAAATAACAGCACCAAAAAACATGTAGTTGGGACAGTACCTCCCTACCTCCAGGTAAGCAGCAATTTTAATATAAAGTTCAAAGTAAAAGAAAAAAAAAAGGCTTGAAAAATGCCAAAGTGGAAGAAAGGAATTTGTATAGCTCCTACTGTATTCCAAGGCTATGTACTATGTACTAAGTGCTAAGTGCTGTTTAAATATTGTCTCATTTGATCCTTACAACAATCCTAGAAGATAGGTACTAGAATTCCCGTTTGACAGTTAAGGAAACTAAGGGAAATAGATGTGCACGACTAGTAAAGAATATTTGAACTAAGGCCTTCCTGACTATAGGACTAGCACTCTATCTGTTGTCTCAACTAGCAGACCCCAAAAGGTTAGTAATACAGAATAGCCTAAATTCAGGTAGAGAAACAAAAGCTTGACAACCCAACAGATGGATGAGTATGTTAGCAAAGATCAAACAGTTGAGTCTTAGAATCTAAAAGGTCAACATTTGAGTTGAGTTGGAGATTTGGAGTTTTCTTCAGTTCTTCAATTTTCCTTTCCTAATCTTGTGACCTTGGACAAATCCCCAACTCCAGTATTCTCATCTTTAAAATGATGGGTAGGACTACATGACTTATAAGGTCCTTTCCAGCTCAAAATCTAAAATTCTGGGATATGATACCACTGTAACAGTGTCTTCTGAAAGAGTCCTTAGTTGCTCAAATATGGGCAGAAAGGAGCCTATATTTGAAGATGAACACAGACTCATACTTAAAAAGAACTGGGAAAAACCTTGGAGAATTGAGCACAACCTCTTAATTTGACCAATGAGGAAATCAAAATCTAGAAAAAGATTTACTTGAAGTCACATGGCTAAAAACCAGGTCTATCTCTGAGTTCAGAACTCTTTCTATTATGCTATTTTGTTTTCCTAAAAATCTAATTCTGCTAGGATTATAGTTGAATGCTTTCCACACTAGAATTTTGAAATATTGTCTAGATTAGAAAAAATATAGGAGAAAGGAACCACATTCTAGTAGAGCCCTTGAACTGGGCACCTAGGGAATTATAAGAGAAATAACAGAACCCTATTCATTGAAAGTTTATATTTTATTTGGGAGAGAAAAAATGAAGAGCAGCTGATTAGAGAAAAATGAATCTCTTTAAGGAACCACAAAAATGGTAGAGTAACTTAAGATTAGAATGGCACTGAAGGAAGAGTAGTGTGGATTTTTGAGGAAAGCTACTAGGAAGAGGTAAAATTTGAATTGAGGGGACTTTGAGCAATATAACACTTTAGGATCTTAGGTTTATAGATTTGTAGAAGGGACTTCTTAGGTTATCTGGTGCCAATCTCTCTTTTTGCAGATGAGAAAACAGCCCTGGAGAAATTAAGTGATTTGCCCAATGTCAAATCCTCAGGAAGTGATAGTATTTGAATCCAGATTCACCAGCTTAAAATGCAGCACCTTTTCCACCACAGATCACATCATTCTCTTCATGATAAATCATTCTTGTTGCTGTTGCTTGCATCAGTTGTCCAGACTATTAGACTTATAGATTATCTATTTTCCTTCCTTCCCCTGCTTTTTAGCTCTTTTTGCCTGGTCTCTTTCTACACTGGATTCTAAATTCCTCAAGGCAAGATAAAGACTATCTTTTAAAAAATATTTGTATTCCTAGTGCATGGGCAGTGTGCTTGACTTGGAATCAGGAAGACCTGAGTTCAAATCTGCCTCAGACACTTAACAACTGTGAGACTCTAGGCAGGTCACTTAACTCTGTTTGCCTCAGTTTCCTCATCTGTAAAATGAACTGAAGAAGGAAGTGGCAAACTACTCTGGTATCTTTGCCAAGAAAACCCCAGATGGAATTATGAAAAGTAGGACCCTACTGAAAAAACAGCTGAAATCCTTAGTGCTGAGCTCAGTGCCTAGCACATAGTAGGCTTTTAATAAATGTTTATGGACTACAGTATTGACAATAGACTAACAATGACCAAGATCCCCACATACTAAGCTCATTTAGTCTGAGTTTTGTAGGGCTCCAGAATACAGCTTTTTCTATTTCAATTCAAATTCAAATTTATTAAGTACTTACATTATCCTAGATACAAATTTCATCAATTTTTTTTTTTTTTTTTTTTTTTTTTGCTTTTTAGGCAAATTGAGGTTAAGTGACTTGCCCAGGGTCACACAGCTAGGGAATGTTAAGTGTCTGAGACCAAATTTAAACTCAAGTCCTCCTGACTTCAGGGCTGGTGCTCTATCTACTGCACCACCTAGCTGCCCCTAAATTTCATCAAATATTAAAAGAAAGTTGGTCTTTGTCTTGCCTCAAGGAACTTAGAATCCGTGGAGAGCTGAAAAGCAGGGGAGGAAAGGAAGATAGGAACGCTATAAGCCTTAACAGTCTGGACAACTGATGCAAGCCCTTTTTTTGAGGGCAAAAACACAAAACCCCAGATATCTAAGATTTTAAAATAAAACATTTATGTGTATAAAAGAGGTATAAAACACAGAGACTTGAGATATGGAAAATGAGGGGAAAATAATAGCTCATTTTTACATAATACTTTAAAGTTTAGAAAGTACTGGTCTTGCAATAATCCTATAGGGTAAGAAAGTTAAGTATTATCTGAGGAAACTGAAACTCAGAGAGGTGAGGTAGATTGGCTATCTTCCCTCATTTGAACTTGTCTTTGGATTCCAAAATTCAGTGTAATCTGCTAATCAAGGAGGACTTCATGGAGGAAATGTTATCTGAATCAGGCCTTTGAACAATGGCACAACATTCAAAAAATAACATGAAGAGCAATGTGCTCTAGGCATAAGTATAGGAGCAAAAGCATAGAAAGATAGAAGATATTTAGGAAGTCTAGTTTTTCTGGAGAGTATGGTTAGGTAGGACTAAATAGCAGGATTTTAAAAGTTAGCCTTTATTATATATAAATACAAATATTATATTTATTACATGTGATAGATAAATCTGGAAGATGAATTAAGACTACATTATAGGGGCAGCTAGGTGGCTCTGTGGATAGAGCACCAGTCCTGAAGTCAGGAGGACCTGAGTTCAAATTAGACCTCAGATATTTAACACTGTCTAACTGTGTCACTCTAGGCTAGTCACTTTGCCTCAAGCAAAAATAAGCAAACAAAAAAAGGTTAGATTGTTGGAGGTCTTTAATATTAGACTAAACAAGATAACTGAATAAATATGTATACATATATTGGATTTAATATATATTTTAACATATTTAACATGTATTGGACTACCTGTCATCTAGGGAAAGAAGGAAAAATTTGTAACAGAAGGTTTTGCAAGGGTCAATGTTGAAAAATTATCCACGCATATGTTTTGTGAATAAAAAGCTTTAGTAAAAATTAAAAAAAAATACTAGGCTAAAGTGTTTGATAGGGATAGCTAGGGAGCCATTGAAAGCTTTTGAGCTAGATTAGCAAGATTATCAGGTAGTTGTGTAGAAGATCCCTTTCATTACACACTATTTTTTGTTGAATATTCTATCTTTGCCATCTTCTTCACAACAAGTAATATTAAAGACAGCAAGCACAGTTCCCCTTGGGGTGAAGGTAGTAATTAATTGCTCACATTTCTATAGAGTTTTTTTTAAAAAGTGCTTTCCTCATCATAACCCCACGAGGTTGGATCTGCCATATACTTAGTAAGTACATCTCATGGCATTCTTAGAAAGGCTTTCCTAATCCTGAATACCCACTATTCCCCTCTATCCCTTCCTTGCTCCCATTTTGGGGTATTATATGCTGAAATTTATAGTCTCCTTGACAATACATTGCACAGGTCAAGGAAAAGCTCCCGACAGAATTCCTTATCAGAAACCCTTCTGGCATTTTTTCCTGGCTGTTTCCCAAAAGCTATTCTTTTACCCCTAATTATGCTGACAAAACTACTAAAGACGGTATGTTCTCTGTGTGTTTTGGAGAATGAAGGCCATCCCAGGTGACTCATGCCCAGAACTCCTGCTATTCTGTGTGCTGCAGGGGTCAGGATGTGGCGTTTGTGGGGGAAGCCTGCGGCTTGACCAGCAGATTTTACTACCTCCCTGCCCCCCAGGACTTCTCTAGATCATGGTTAAACATATGAGCAGCTAGGGAATGGAGATGGGGAACTACTCCAGCTCCCTGTGTGTTGTAGGTTTATAAAGAAATGCATTATGGTAAAATTGTTAAGAGAGGTAATGTCATTTAGTGGGAAGATCAGTGAATCTGAAGTCAGGGAACTTGGGTTTGGATGCCAAATCCCTCGTCTACTAGTTACAAAATATTTCCCAAAATCATTGCAGCAAATAATTATCTCCAATAAAGTGCTGAAAGGGCAGCTAGGTGGCGCAGTGGATAGAGCACCAGCCCTGAAGTCAGGAGGACCTGAGTTCAAATCTGGACTCAGACACGTAACAGCTGTGTGACCCTGGGCAAGTCACTTAACCCTAATTGCCTCAGCAAAAAAAAATTAAAAAAAAAAAAAGTGCTGAAGGAAAGGTCACAGTGTACAGAGAGATGGCTTAGAAATCAAGAAGATCTGAGTTCAGTTGTCCCTCTGATACATACTGGCTGCATGACCCTGAACAAGTCAACCTCTGTAGTGCTCTCTAGACCTTTCAGATTATAAATTGCAGAGAAAGTGTGGTAGAGTGAGTTTTCTTACTTGGGAATCCCTCCTATCAGTGAAATCAGAGTTCCAATCCTTATCCTTGTTGCTAAATGTCTCATCTTTGATATATAGAAGGTACTGATACAAATCTACAAAAACAACAGCCATTCCACCAAGGAGTATATGGTTAAAAGATGTGAATAATTTTCAAAAGAAAGAAATGCAAGCTATCAATAGTTATATGAAAGAATGCTCCAGATCACTGATAATAAGTCAAAACAAGGGGCAGCTAGGTGGATAGAGCACCCGCTCTGAAATCAGGAGGACCTGAGTTCAAATTTGCTCTCAGACACTTAATACCTCCTAGCTATATGACCCTGGGCAAGTCACTTAACCCCAATTGCCTCAGCCCCACCCCCCAAAAAAAAAGATTTACCAATAAGTCAAAACAAGTCTGAAGTTTCATCTCATTTGGAAAAATGACAAAAGACAAAATCACAACTTTTCAAAGAGCTATATGGAGACAGGCATACTAATAGTGGGCTGGGAATGGGTCCAAACTTGCTTTTGGTTCCACTGAGACTCCCTGTGAGTTATAAGTTATGTGGACTAAAGCTCCCTTTCTTGACCATTCCTTGGTCCCTTATCTATGTTAGCTCTATCCCTCCATTGTTTTATCCCATTATTTTCTATGTTTCCATTGTACCCTCTGAAACCGCTATTCTACTGTTAACAATCTGCCCTTTATAATAAATCTGTTTCTACCCCAGCAATTACTTCATATATATATGTATATATGTATATGTATGTATATATATATATATATATATGTTTGTTTGTTTTTTTTTGCTGAGACAATTGGGGTTAAGTGACTTGCCCAGGGTCACACAGCTAGGAAATGTTAAGTGTCTGAGCTCATATTTGAGCTCAGGTCCTCCTGACTTCAGGGCTGGTGCTCTATCCACTGCGCCACCTAGCTGTCCCTTCATATATATTTTGAATTGAACTTATATTTGTATATGTTTTTTTCTACCCATAGGAACCTAGTTTATATATATATTTGGTTGTTGTTGTTGAGGCAATAAGAGTTAAGTGACTTGCCCAGGGTCACACAGCTACGAAGTGTTAAGTGTCTGAGACCAGATTTGAACTCAGGTCCTCCTGACTTCAGGCTGGTGTGCTTTCTACTGCACCACCTAGCTGCCCCCCTAGTATAATTTCTAAAAGACACTAAATAAAAGTTATATTTTTGTTTTGGGTTTTTTTTTTTTTCAAATTGAGTTATACTAGCATAATGGGAGAATGGCCAAAGAAGGCTTAGTGCTGCGAGTGTCTGCTTCTGGAAGTGCCTGGTGATAGTGAATTCTCCACTTCTGTACATGGGCAGGGCTCTGTGACTGTTTGCAATCTGCATTCCCAGTTCCAGTCCAGTAGACAATTAAAAAGGCCTTCAGGAAGCTGACCAGAAATAGTGCTCTGAAATGGAGATTTGGGCCCCTTCACTCCCTGTCACCAGTGCTTCCAGAAGCACTCTCACCAAACACAGGTGCTCCCAGTTCTGAACCCCCATTGGCCAGTTTCCCACAAAAAAGTCATGAAATTATGTATGTTCACTGACCTAATGATACTACTACTAGACATATAACACCCAAGGAGGTCAAAGAAAAGGTTCCCTCTGTACCAAAATAAAGAACATGTTCTGCAGGAACAAAGAATTAGAAGGAAAGGGGGTTCCCACTGATGAGTTATGACTACAAATTGTGAATATAATTGTAACCCCGGCCCAAGGCCCATTGGTATGGAACTTTTTCCTTACTGGTAGGGATAAATACCTGCCCAGATAAGGGAGGAACAGAGCTGGTGAGGGTAGGAGAGCTCCAGATTTCTTTGATCTTCCTTGGAACTCCAAGCTTCAAGTTGCTCAGGTACTTCTGGCTTCCAGACTCAAGAGAGATGTAACAGGTCAACTACACTTCCAGCTGCTGAAAGAAAAGATTCTGCGAAGACTTGAGAAAAGCTGGCAGCCTCCAAAATCTCCCTTTCTCCCAATTGCTACCCTAGACTACAAGGAGTTTCTCCTTGGGTGAGACCTGGGGCTCTCTCTTAGTTGAATTGCATGATCTTGTTCTCAATGAGTGAGCTCCTTCCCTCTGTGTGGTCTGTCATATACCCTCCTGGGTATACATCCTCTGATTTCTGTTTCGCTATCGATTCGGATAACTGGATTTTCTTTACCCTTCTCCATGTGGATTCACTGTGGAACTGTTGTTATTAGGTGGGGAAAGGGTCAGACCTTGGATATAGGGCTTGGTGCCCTCCAATAGTAATGAAACTGAGATCAAAAGTTGATCCCAAACAGATTCCCTGGGCTAATAATATTTAAGGGAGCAGATAAATATTAATTCTAGCCTAGTAATCACCCCACGTTCCAGTCACAGTAGTGATCTCCAGCCCCAATTTACTGCTTCCTCTCTATGTAGAAATGAAAGCCTCCCTTGGAGAAGGATGGAAAAAGGAGCTAGAGATTATCCTGCTCCTCTTCTCACAATGCATGGATTTTACTACAGTGGGCTCTCTCTCTCTCTCTCTCTCTCTCTCTCTCTCTCTCTCTCTCTCTC
>JAJPUD010028901.1:0-14305 GCA_023553655.1 Myrmecobius fasciatus
ATCACAAGAATTCAAAAAGGGAAACATTCTGAAGTAGGGGAGGGAGAGGGATACATATGAAGGTATATACTTGTATGCGCTTCATATTGAATGACATATGAGTACCAGCATATGTAGTATTTCAGAAAAGTACATACATTCACACAAAACTTTATCTTCATAGATTATATTGATTTCTAAAAAGATAGACCCCTTTTGTGAATAAAGGCAAACATTGGCTATTCGTTTTAGCAGTCTGGGGGAGAACGTGCAGAATTCAAATGAAAGAATATGAAAGCAGTTCCATAAGAGAAAAATACACTTTTTTTTTTTTTTAAAGAAAGAAGAAATCACCAAAGACATAACGTTTATTGTTTTTCCCTTTCTTGCAAATGGCAGAGTTCTGGTGTGTGTGTGTTTATTTTATTTCACTTTGGCTTTTGGTCTGGTTTTTGCCCATGGTGACACAACACTGATTGGAAAGAGGATCTTCTAAACTCTTCTGGCCCTGATATATTTCAGTACCAACATGTCCTACTGAATTATCTTAACCTCATCAACACAGTGTTGGTAACCTGCATTAAAAGTCATTTGAGCTTCTTAGTCTCTTGACTTTGGAGTCCTCATATATGGGCCTTTATGCTTGGGATTATTATCTGAATTTGAGGCACTTGGCTTCAATCTGCTCTGCCTTTAATAAAGAACCTGAGCTTGGGATACTTTGGCAAGTATCTGAAATGAAGTAGAATTGGTTGCCCCATCCAGTCTGAATAAAATTTTCTCTACATTTTCATTGTATTTTGGTTGTCAACTGTCATCTATCACAGTTTTTTAGTGTGTATTTTTCCTCACTCCCACCATTGCCATTTAAAAGAAATTATGCCAAATATCTTAAGCATTGTGCTTATTACCTGTTGTGACCTGTACCCCTTTTGAGGTAAGGGGACAGGTGTGTTAGCATGTGTGTATGTATGTGTGATTTCCTTCTACTCCTCCATTCATTGTCTAAACTTTAAAAAGGAAAACAGGTGTTGAGAATTTTTGAATTTTTCAAGGGGGGGGGAATCCCTTAAATATCTTGGATTTAGTGGAGGAAAAATAATTATGAATTATTCAGCTATATTTAAGTGTGGTGAAAACAAAAGTTTGACAATTTCATTTTGTTGTTAAAATACAAAACATAGTCTAACCCCATTAAAAATGGGGAATGGAGTTGGGTTTTTTTTTTTAATTGTACCATGAAGAGGAGAAACATATTAAACATTATTTTGAGCAGGAGACATTTTATTCCATTTCTAAATATGGGATGGGAGATAGAACTGTTTTGACCAGAATATTTTTGTCATTTTGGAAAAATGTGACCCAATTTTCTTAAGTTGCTCTGTCCATAGGAAGAATGATGGTTTTTGGTTTTTGGTTTTTAATGAGGAAAATTATATGTGCTTAAAATAGGACAGTTAGCACCAAGTTGAGTAGGTCTCTCATTAGGCTGCTTCCACCTTAAACATCCCCCCCCCCCTCTCCTCTCTCTCTCTCTGTCTCTCTGTCTCTCTATATATATATGTGCATACATATATATGTGTGTGTATATATATGTAGTATACATATAAAGTTACAATGCTAAAATGGTTAATAGGTTTTGACAAGAGATTGCTATAGCAGAAGTGTCAGTGACCACTTTATTCTTCTTTAAGTTGGGTTTCTGACACGCTAAACCCCTTCTTTCTCATTTTTTGTTCCTTTCTTCTTTCCCTGCCCCCTGGGTGTACCTTTGTCTATGTACAGATATTTTGTAATATATTAAATTTTTTTTCCTTTCAGTTTATAAAAATGGAAAGTGGAGATTGGAAAATTAAATATTTCCTTGTTACTGTACCACTTTTGCTCCATTGCATTTCCTTCTTCTGTAGCCTCTAATCAGGCATGATAATATGTAAAGGTCATTTTCTTATTTGAAATTAGGTTTTTTCAATCTAGTGCCCTACAGGCTTGAAACTACAGAATTGGGTGTTTTCCACTTAAGGGGCAAAGCATAGGCAAATGGTATTTGAGAATAAGGAGATGGGGAAATTTGGAATTGAGATGTAATTTTAAAGAGAAAACTGGAGTTGAAGTCTGTGAAGAACAGTTGAAACAACTCATGCAAGGTTATGCAAATAAATGATTATGCAAATTGTAGCACTGACAAACCACAAAAGTTGAGCTTCATGTACCCTGGCTCCTCCATGCAGGAGAGGTAAGTGGGTTTGAGCTCAGCTGCAGCTAAAGGAAAATAACATAGGAAACCCTTTAAAATGAAAGAATAGCATAGGTCTCAAGCCAAACAATTCCCATTCCTGTGATGGTTTCTATCAAAGAGATTAGATATAAACAGTTGCCTTTTTCTCCTAGTTGGCAAGCCCAAGAAGCAAGTCAAAGACTTTCATATTGTCAAAGCTATATTATCAGCAGATTTTTTTCTTACATAACCACCTCAGTAAATCTGTCCCCTTTCCCTATGGCAAAGAAGGTTAAGGATTAAGTTCTTCCTAATAAGTTCATCCAATCTATGAATCTAATGACAAAGATAAGATTCAAAAGAAAGCGAGAAGATATAGTTATTAGAAAGTTTGAAGAATTTAGGATGAGGAGGACAATTCCTTGTTGGCCAGTGGAGAATTGGTAGGTAGACAAAGGAAAGGGGAGGGAAGACAGGAAAAGAACAGGAAATTAATGTTTCCTGTAGCTTGTACAAGGCTGCTTTTTAACTTGCCAGTCCTTATTGAAGACCCATTGCTGCTTTGCCTATGTTCTTCTAATGCAGAAATGTTTGGAGCAGGAAAATGAATCACTTTACTAAATATTTCTTGGGGATGTTTTGCTAATACTATCCTGCCTTATTTTGATGACCTAGGGAAAGCAAGTTCTAGACAGCCCAACAAGCTGGGTCAAAAGTAAGGCTCTCCTGTCCACAATAGTGAACATTGATCCCATTAGCAGTAAGAAAATTCTGGTCTTTAATACTGAATACTCAATATTTAACAACTCCAAGCCATTAAACCTCTCAGCCTCAGTTTCCTCATCTGTAAAGAGACTAGTACGTGATTTCTAAGATCCTTTCCAGCTCTAAGTCTATGATCCTTGGAGTCTCCAATACTTCCTTTTAAGAACACTCCTTTTTTGCATATAACTTTGCAACTCAATTCCACAAGTTCCCCTGCCACTTTGACATTTATTTTCCACAACCTTAGACTTTTTCTGTGTTGTAGGGATTTGTCTCTAGTGGAATCAGAGGAATTTCTCAGCCTAAGATATGGAAAATAAACTGGATACTTTGTTATTTTTTTAAAAAATCTGGCACACAGCCTTACCTCTTTTTGGTTCTGCTTCATTTCTTTGTTCCAATCTCATTGTCTTTCTAAAGAGCCTAGGGTAGGTTGGAGAATGAGGAAATGCTTTGGCCCTATCTCCCAGGAGAGGCTGAGTGCCCTCTCATGATTTTTATCAAGGAGATGAGCAGGGCAGTGTTGGGATTTGAAGCATCAGAATTGGGTGCTAGTCCCAGGTGTAGGATTTTCCTTTCCCCTGTTGCTAATGTCCTTAGGAATATTCTTCAGATACAGTGAGTTTACTCCAAAAAAGGGGAAGTATTTGGCATAGTAAATGGGGAAGAACAAAGGTTTTGGAGTTATTTGGCCTAGGTTTGGATCTGTTAAAGATCTTCATGAACTCAAGCAAGTCTCATTCCTTCTCTGGACCTCAGTTTCCCATCTGTAAAAGGAGGATATTGGACTAGTTGATCTCTGTTCTTTTTCAACCAAGTTTTTTATGTCTAACGAGAGGCAGGCTTGGTATGTGTGACAGTTGTTGGTACTCTCACACAATAGGTAAACTTTGTGCCAGCCTTCTCCTTCCAGCCTATGCCTAGGCTTGCCAGAGGAATACCTTTCCCTTCTGGGTACCCAGGGCTAAAGTAGTTGCCCCTGGGACTCTACAGGAACACAGCAATGTCTTAGAAAGGTTGTCCACAAGACAATGTGCAAGTTTTCAGCTATTTGGAGTGGGGTAGTTTGTAGGACAGAGTAGAAGAAAACAAATGAGACCATGATATATTAGGACTCTGACTATACTGGAAGTTTTATTTATTTTGTGAGGAGGTAGAATGGGAGAAAAGATAAATTGGTTTCCTGAGTGCCCTCCAGCTGGACAAGAGGGTTGCTGGAGGGGTGTGTGTGTGTGTGTGTGTTAGTCTTCCTATCCACCCCAAGCCAACTCTAAGGCTTGTTATTTCTGCCATTGACATTAAAAAGCTTAGCTATAGATGGTGTCTTTTGGACACAAGACTTGGTATAGCTGAAGAGGAAAGGTATGAGGGGGTGGTCTGCCCATGGTAGTGTCCTGGTAATTAATCCCTGGGGCATCTAGATCTGAGCCTGGACACTTGATTTCTCTTATACGTCCACTTAAGAGATAATGTTCTGGAGCCAAAAAAGGGATAGAAGCTAGTTTGGGATGAACAGTCTGTGTTATTCTCTAGGAAAGGTTCACTTGGGGTCGATTGTCTTTTAATGGGTCTTTTCTTACTTTCCCTGATTTTGTTAGCCCCAGAGCTGTATTCTTCTAGGAAGAGAATACATGGGCATGACCTACAATAGAAAAGTTATATTAAAATGCAAAGAACTTTCCCAGGAGAGTTACACTGGAATTTCTTTGGAAATCTTGCTCTGGATTGGTTTAAGTGGGTTTTGGTTTGAAGGCAAGAGCATGGTTAAAATGATTCCTCAAGGTTCTTTCCTACCTGCTAGTTAAAGAGTAACCAGAGACTTTCTGTCCAAAGTTTCCCAGGGAGTCAGGAAGTAGTTTTTTTTGTCTCTTCATCTCTTGAGAGACTATAAAAGGATCAGAAGAGTTAACAAGGATAGAATGGGTCAAAAGGCTTTGGTTTCTGAGTGAGCCTCAAGTCAGTCTGAAGAGTTCTTTCCAGGAGAGGATTATTGTACCCCAATAACGTGTGAGACTCCTTGAGTGGCTGGCTATAAACCAAACCTCTGAGACCAAAGGGGTTAGAGGAATGAGGTAAAATTGAAGTGGTTGATGAGGAAAAGATGGGGCTGTGCTGATATGAGTAGTCTTGACAAAAACCAGTAGCTTATTATTAACTGCAAAAGAGGCTCATTGCAGTAGATGCTTAGAATGGGAGCAAAGATTTTTTTTCCTCTCAGCTTTCACTTGCTCTAGGAAAAAAAAAAAATGTTAATGTCTTTAGCCCTGTGGATGGGGGAGCTAAATATTAAGAATGAGAAAGTTTGAGGCCAAAAATTCAGGCCTTTTCCAACTTCAAGAAAACTTGAATCTAATCTTACACTGAAATCATTAATTGTGACAGGTGACAGAAGGCCTAAAGGAACATGGAGAGTAAAGATGTTAAAGGAAAGAGGAAGAAGTATAGAATAAAGGGAAGAATTTGGGATATCTAAGTCTCTAGAGTGAAGGAGAAATGAGAATATTTGAATGAATCTTTTTGTTTGTTTAGATGTTTTTTTTTTAACTTTTTATATTTTAGTTTTCAAAATTTATAAGATTTTGGTTTTCAATTTTTTTTCTCCTTGCCTCCCAGCCCTTCCCCTTCTCCAAGATGACAAGCGGTCTCATATAAATGATACATATACAGTCATATTAAACATCTTTTCACAGTAATATAGTAAAAGAAGAATCAGAATAAAAGGGAAAAACCATGAAAAAGAAAAAAAAAGTGAAAATAGTATGCTTCGATCTGCATTTGGATGCCATAGTTCTTTCTCTGGATGTTTGATAGCATTTTCTATCACAAATCTTGAAATTGTCTCAGATCATTGTATTGCTAAGGAGAGCTAAATCTGTCAAAGTTGATCATTGCACAGTATTGCTATTATTGTGTGCAATGTTCTCCTGGTTCTGCTCACTTCATTCAGCATCAGTTATGAATGATTCATTTCAAAGGAGAGGTAACCATTTTTTGTGCCTTAGATCCCCTCCTGGTAAAGTCTGTGGACCCTGCTTAAAATACTGTTTTGAAAAATATAAATATATAGGATTACAAGGGAACCCTATTATATTGAAATAGTTATCAAACAATTTTTCTTCAAAGTTTACAAGTTAACTTTTGCTTTCAGAGAATCCATTGTGTTTCAGTGACCAATAGTTATCCCCCTGAGGTTAGAAGTATAGGACTGGCATGCTAGATTTAGGTTTCAGGAAGGTTTAGGTTAAGGAAATCTACTGGAGAAGGCCAGGCTTGGTCAGGTACATAATTCATGTGATGACCTTGATTTACCCTTCTTTATGCAAGCCAAGTGAGTTATGCAACAAGAAGGAAGAATAAAACCCATTTGAATGGTTGTGGGTAGGGGAGGTTAAGTCTTAATATAAGTTAACCCTAACCTAGTTCCAGTGGGTTTCCTCCTCTTCCCTATAGTTCTAAATAGTGGATTAGGGCTAGAGAAGAGTAGACAAGATCCTAAAAGGTTGAAAGTATCAGGATGTTTGACCTAGAGAAATGATGCCATAACATGAAAAAGTACCTCACCTTCTACAACACAATTACTTTTACAGTCTTTAGCCATTCATTTAAAAGAAATTGTGTGGAAGGTGGTAAGATGTGGCTTTTTATTACTACGGAGGGCCATTCTTAAGAAGGTGAAATTAAAATTAGGAAAGCCTTACCATGTAGTAAACAGGTATCTTGTGAGTGATTGTCATGAGATCTCTCTTTCCAGAGACCTTTAAAAATGGGCACAGGTTTATCTGAAGTCCAGGAGATGAAGCTCTGGGATTGTGATTCTGAGTCTAGGGATTCAGGTCATGGATTGTGAATGCAAGAGGTGATCATGGGTACAAGGAACAGAAGAGTTTTCATTCTAGCACTTCCCCAATCAAAGTGGGGAGGTTGAACCTTCACATACTTTGGGGCTTGTTTGAAAGTTAAGATATATGACTTTTGGTGGGTAGTATTTTTTTCTTTTTGTAACTTGCTTTGAAGTCAGGCAACCGACTTTATGATTTTGAAGGCCACGTCCAATGCCAGATTGGTGAAGGGAACAGTCTGATAGGTGACACAACATATGTATGTCCCTGATTGTTTTGAGAACATATATATATGCACACATCTGCATATATACTGAGCACATACTAGCCTCTGTACTGTTTCTTCCTTTCTTTTCCTCCTTTTAGTCCTACTTGAAGGATAGGGCCTTAAGAGCCCTTGAACTGATCATCTCAGATGCAAGAAATCAGTTTTCTTAGGAAAAGGCAGTATGATATAGTAGAAAGGACATTAGACTAAAAATTTGTCTGGCCTTTTAGTTCTTGTATTTATTTATAGAATTTCAATGAGGGAGCAATAATTAAACAATATTGAGCGCCTAATGTCTACAGATTTGGATAGAGTCCTGAGGAAAAATCAGATGGACCCATCTTTTAAGGATCCCTACTAGGGAAGGTGTGGGAGGTAGAGACAAGAACTTTAACAATAAAAAAGCAACTTCAAGAACACTCATAAATAAATGTATTATTTTTACTTTTGGATCAGGCCTGTGATTTGGGAGGATGGGAGAAGACTCCCAGTTTGGAATCTCCCTCTAGTGATAGAGGTCATTAACTTCTGTAACTTAACAATCTTAGAGTTTCCTGGGGTACTGAAAAGTAACCCCATTTTCACAGCCCAGTATGAGTCAAAGAATTTAAACAGGTTTTCCTAACTCTAAGATATCATTCTGACAAAATGCCTCTCAGCAAGCATGTTAATGAGTACAAATCAAAATACTATAGGGAAGTGAGAATTAGGGTAGGACAGGCTTCTTGAGAGAAGCATGTTTTGAGACTTTTTGGAGGAAGAGGAGTGATGTGGGGTGGCAAGATACTTGGCCTGGAACAACCAAATGCATGTGAATGAGAATGAGCCTGCCTCATGTCAATGAGACTAATGTGTTTAGAAGCAGTTGATACTTAGAAATGAGGTAGCTAAGTTAGTGGCAGCCTTAGAAGTCAGCTTTGTAGTTGCAGATTTAACTTGACAATTTAGAGGCACTCTATGATTTTGGGCAGAAGAATGACAGTGACATGTTGTAATTGTCTAGTCATGAGGTAGGTGATGAGGAACTGGACTAAAGTAAATAAGGGTGGGAATAAAGGAGAGGATTAGAGGAAAACCTAGAAAGATTTAATACTTTTAGTGGAATTGGTTTTGAGGGGGAAAGGGCATTACTATATATATGAATCTACATATAAGATAGGATCATTTTCAATACTGAGACCATATGTAGTGTGAGGCTTAATAAGGTAAGCATAACAGAGTGGCAACAGTTTTGTATTTGAAGGCCAAAGAACAAGATTCTAAGTTCTGGCTCTCCTATATTACCTGTGTCACTTGGGCAGTTAGTTCACTTCCTCTTTCTGGACTTCATTTCCCCTTATATGTAAATGAAGGAGTTAAACCTAATTTGAGCCCTCCCAGCTCTAAATCTGTAGTCCTTACTCTTTTTTGCCCCAGTCTTCCCATTGAAGACAATAGAACTCATTTGAAATCCTAGAGTGAATTGTAACATTCTTGGAGATGGGGAAAGTGAGAGAAAGGAAAAAGCAATAGTAACCTTTGTATCTTCATCCCAATAGCCTAGCTTATTGGAAGTATGCCTGACAGGTTTTGGTCAATTTGTCCTGGTCTGGGAAAAAAAAATGTGAAATTTTGCCAATTCTTTCTTTCCCCTTTAGAGCTTTGAAAGTAGGGTGTATCCAGCCTGTGACAGCATCTGTCTATGGATACAGCACATTCTTACTCAGTGCTTGGAAGGCCTCTCTCTCCCTGTCCCTCCCTTGGGGTCGTTTGTATCTTTTTTTTTTTTTTTTTGCTCCCACAGCCATAAAGGGGGGGGTGTTTATTAATTGGGTTGGGAATGGGGAGGGGACCAGCAGGGGACTCTTTAGTGTATCTAGAGGGGGTCTTGCTGAACGAGCCCATTAGCCAACCCCACCGGCAGCTGAAACGGGGCTGCAGCCAAGTCCTCCCTGTTTCAGAAACTCTCCTTTGCCCGCAGCAGATCAGAACAAGGCCTGCGGGAGCCCTTAGCTCCTGATTGCAGCTGTGAGGAAGGACAGAACAATTTATAGGAAGCCAAGTGGCTCCTGTCTTTCTCTCTCCCTCTGACTTTGGAGAGGATAGAGGGTTGGGTCATTATAGTCTCATTTCTTAAACACATATCTCTGAAGGGTTTCCTTAAAGGATATGAACACAGCCAAAAAAAATTATCTATTAGAGTAGTATTATATATTATATTTATACTGTGGATTCTTAAGATCACATGTTCTGCCTACTCTGTCACATTATATGAAGGGTCACTACCTAAGAACAAAGGCCAGTGTATACTAATAATAGTGAAGTTAGAAGAGGGTGTTGAGATTAATTTCTCACTTCTTGTTCCCATCCAAGTGGCCTCTGTCTGCACTCTTCTTCAGCAGAGTCTAAGTTGGAGAGAAAGGGCATGCTTTTTTAGATTCACTCTGGACAGAAAAAGAGGCTCTAAGGCTTTTAGACAGGTCCTCACTAGAGCTCATTTGTATGTCCCCTTTCTAAGCAAGAGACACAATAGTGAGCCTGTCCCTTTCGAGAGGCTTAGATGCTTCACTGCTGAGTGTTCTTCAAATGGGGTTCTGTCAAATTATAGAATCAGGGAATATTAGAGAGTAAAGGAACCAAAGAGATCACCCATTATACCTCTTAATTGTATAGAAGAGAAAGGAATTCCTCTCAGCCAATAGTGAAAAAGAATAATTTGTCCAGAGGTTCCTTAGCTATTTAGTTGGAAGAATTAAGATTAAGAGTCACAATAGAACTCAGACTGCTGCTCTTTCCACTGAACCACTTTTAAAATTTTATATACACATATGTATTTGTACATATACATATGTGTATATGTGTGTATATATGCACATATACATATACACATATGGAGAGAGAGAGAGAGAGACTGGGGAATGAGACACCCAGGCTGATGTTTGGGGGGTGGTGGTGGAGTTAGTAGGGAAAAGGAACTGAGAAGCTTTCTATGCATTTTGTCACTACATGAATAATATGTAAATGGCATACAAATTGAGAGAAAAGCATTTTTAGTCAATTTCCAGCCCATTTGGGAACATGACTAGTTTTGCTTTTGACTGAGGATTCTTATTCCTTATTCCTGAGGTCTATAAGGAGTAGTAGTCTTAGGACATTTAATAGCCTCCCATGGGAGAGTGGTATAGCCAAAAAAAAGGGATTGCTAGTGGCAGGAGAGATTTCTTCCTAAGTTTGTACTCTTTGAGTCATAATACAGACATGTTGAAATACAAAGGAGGGAAAAGGAAAAATAGGGAATAGACTCACATAACAGGTAAAGAACCAAAGACAAAATAGTCTCTGAAGCTGCAAAGGTTCCACTGGTACTCAGACCAAGGGAATTCCCTTTGAGAATTTACTGGTTCATATGTATGTCTAGGGGAGGAGGCAGCCTCCACCTGGAGGCTATATACTACTATTCGGTACTGTTGAGAGCCAGTTCTTTGTTTTGGGTGCATAATTTAAAAGAGCCAAGTTGATGACCCAGGCTTGAAAGGAAAAAGAAAGATAAGAGCCAATTAGCTTGGACATCAGAGTCACTAGTCAAGGTTAAGGGTACAGGAAGAAACAGAGTGAACAAGTCTGCCGAAAAGGTAGAATCCATTTGTTACCCATTGCTTTTCCTTCTGTTTATCATCTGGTCCTGTCTACCTCAAGGCTGATGAGAGTGAAGCAAGGGGCAAAATATGGTGTTGGCTTCTATGCAGATTGGTCTCTAGCTTGGGGGCAGAAGATATATCTCTCAGTTACCTGAATTACACCAAATAAGCTCATCCTTAAAGCCTTTTCCTAGGTTTTCTTTGAAACTGTGTTTCAGAGAAGTTAGAACACAATTCTACAAAGGATTGTGATAAGTCTATATAACATCCTTTCTCTGACCAAGTCAACCAACTCAATGTATGATCCACCTTTTCTGTAAAATTTGCACATATAATTTTGTGATTTGTTGCTTTATTATTTGTTGATTCATATCTTGTCTCCTTCAATGGACCAATTGCTTAAAAAAAAAAAAAAAAAAGCCGAGTTCTATGTCTTTGCCATTTAACGGTGGGAGTAATAATACCTTGTGTTTGTATAACACCCTAAATTTTCACATGTATTATCTCAACTGAGATATAATAAAATAACTCACCTTAATTCTGTGAATCAGGCAGCTAAGAGCCCTGTGACTTATCCAAAGTCATGCAACAAGTCAGTAATAGAATGAGGACTGGGATTCCAAGTCTTCTATACCACAATGCCTCTAGGGAATGGTGCCCTTTATTCAGTGCTTCAAATGTCTAATATGAATGAATGAATGCATCATTTATTAAGGGTGTACTTTGTATAAAGCATGGTGCTAAGTGCTGGGATACAAGAGATTATTTTTAATAATCCCTCCTCTTAAAGAGCTCACATACAAATGAGAAAGATAACACATATTGAAAGTTGTAGTTTTACATCAGATGGAAGGGTCCCCATGATCCTTAGGATATGGGGATAAAGCTGATACTAATACCTCTTTTTTTAGCATCATGTCTGCTGATAAAATAATATTTCTGATTTTGGACCATATGATTAGGGCAAAGATTTTGGTGACAAGAACTTTGTTTTCTGAGATTTCAGTAGCCATGGCTTTAGTTGTCTGCAGGAGTAGTTGTCAGACTGTGTCTGAACAGGGTCTACTTCCCAGAATGATGACTGATGGTTAAAGGCACTGAGCTGGAAGCATTGCTAGTCTCAAGGATCTTGGATTCAGGGTCCTAGGTTTTTTCCACTAATCTGAAGGTAGTAGTTGTAGTTTATCTGCCCAGCATATACTGCCTCCTATGTCTCCTCTTTCTGTGTAACTCCTAGATATTAGGAGTTAGGGTTCAAGGGGCACATATCAATTAAGTGTTCCCTGCTGGGAATAGCTTCTCTGATCTGAGGTTCTTTGTTTCATGGTTATAATACTGACCTACTTGTCTTTTCTTTCTTTATAGAACAAGTTAATAGCAGGAAGGAAGGCTCCTGAGAAATGGGCACCGTGCCTACAAAAATCTAACATTTAGAGCCCTGGCAAACCTCTTGGCATCCTTCTGGAGGTTTCTGGGATTCTGAAATCAGGTAAGAGTCTCACAGCTTGGTGGGATACCCCTCAAGCTCCCCATTCTCTTGTCTCAGTGACTTAGGAGAGCCAGGCTAAGTTTTTTTTTTTTAATCTTTTTTTTCTAGATCTCTGGAGAAAAAGATGGATAAGAGTCCTGATTTGGGCATTAATCCTGTTATCACAAATACCTCCTAGTTAGAAAGTCTCACAACTACTTCCAAGTAGCAATCCATTTCTTTCTCATTGTTCCATTTTCATCATTTCACCAACTGTTTACTGTCTTCTGGATATCATCAGGGCCAGTAGTCAGTAATGATTAGTTTTCTTTTCTTCAGGCAACTTTTTCATCCTTTCATACCCTACCACCCTTTACCCTCTGCTCCTTTCTTCTTCCCTTTTTTGTTAAGTGGGGAGGGGAGGGCATTGGATGTGTCTGGGATTTCATTGATTAGGAGAACTTCCTGTATGGAAACTTCCTGTATATCTTCTGGAGTTTCTCTGGGCACTGAAAGATTTTAGTGATTTACTCTTGGTCACCTAGATAGGTAACATTTGAACCAGAGCTTTACAGCTTTCAAGGTTTCTCTCTGTTCACCATACCAGGCTTCTCCTCTCCTTCCTTTTAGGCAGGGATTCTTCACCTGGGGTTAAGACTTCAAAGAGTATGTGAACTTGAAAGGGAAAACAATTACATCTTTGTTTTCACCAAACTTTGTTTTCCTTTGTAAGTGTATGTATTTTATACATTTAAAAACATTATTTTTTGAGAAAGGGTCTTTAGGCTTCATCAGGATGCCAAAAGGTGAAAAAAATGGACAACTTCTTTCTTAGGGATATTCAACTGGAAATACCTCCTACCTCTAAGGTCTTGGTCTCCATTTGGTCACATTTTGACTATCATAATAGTATGTCTGTCACTTAACCACCATCCCTGTAGAGACATCATACATAATAAAAGGTAAAGGAGTCTGGGCTGGGGGATTGACTACTTGGGATCTTATCCTCATTCTTTCACTTATCAACAGCATGTCCTTAAAAGAGTCACTTAACCGCTGGAATTGCCATTTCTTTTGAGTACCCCATGGAGCCTAAAGGGGCATTTTGAATAAAGACACCCCAAAATAGGACCATATAGACTAGGTAAGAGGGCACCACATAACAGACCTCAGAGCAGGAAGAAGGGGTGGGGCTGTCGCTGTCTGAATATCCCTAAGGGAATGAGAAAGGTAATCTGATGGAATGGATGGAGAGAAGGAAGGAACGACCTATCTTCATCGTTTTAACTAATTTACTTTTCTACCTCCCTTTCAGGTCTTGATGAAGACCCAGCACACCCTGGGTGGTGAGTTCAAATCCTGGCCCAGAATCTCTATAGACTTGGCAGCTGTCTTCTTTTACTTCCAATTCCTGGCCCAGGCAAGTCACAGTGAAACAACCTTATATAAGTCAACTTCGTGCCCTGCCTGCCTTTAAAGGGGACTTCCTGACACCTAGCTCAGAATAGTATGATGGCAACAGTGTCTTTCCCCTTCTCTCTCCGTATTTCCAAAGAGAAGAAAGTCCTTATTCTCTTTGATTACCTCTTGCCCTAGTGGTGTCCAACTCTCCACTGAAAAAATCTTCTTGTGCAGCTTTCTATCCCACAAACAGAAAAGAATCAGTTCTCTCATTTGATGGGTATGGGAAGAAGGGACTAGTAAAACAAGATGATGGAAGAGAGGAAGAAAAGACCCGACCAGGAATCAACCTGCCCCATTGGCCCTGTTCCATCAACACCAGAAACCCTAGGGATTCATTCTACCCCATGGCCTGAAGACCTGAGGGTATGTCCAGCCAGCTTGGAGAAGGGAATTTGGATATGCCCCCAAGGAGAAGGAATTGAGACTGTGAGATTCCACCAATTCCCAGAACTTCCCCAGGGATTGGAGAGTATGTTGGCCATAAGGAGGAATCAGTCACCAGATGTCACTCCGTCAGAGCTCAGGTGTCCACCTGGGCCCAGTGCCTGTGGAGAGCTGGCAGGAAAGGATCAGGGCATCTCCCCCATTTGCAAGTATGTTGGAGTGCAGTCATCATTCTCTGCACTAGGCTTCTTACCACTTCCATTTCCTTCTCTAGTCAACTGCCAATCCCTTCAATGTAGGCAT
>JAJPUD010028902.1:0-14305 GCA_023553655.1 Myrmecobius fasciatus
ATCACAAGAATTCAAAAAGGGAAACATTCTGAAGTAGGGGAGGGAGAAGGATACATATGAAGGTATATACTTGTATGCGCTTCATATTGAATGACATATGAGTACCAGCATATGTAGTATTTCAGAAAAGTACATACATTCACACAAAACTTTATCTTCATAGATTATATTGATTTCTAAAAAGATAGACCCCTTTTGTGAATAAAGGCAAACATTGGCTATTCGTTTTAGCAGTCTGGGGGAGAACGTGCAGAATTCAAATGAAAGAATATGAAAGCAGTTCCATAAGAGAAAAATACACTTTTTTTTTTTTTTTAAAGAAAGAAGAAATCACCAAAGACATAACGTTTATTGTTTTTCCCTTTCTTGCAAATGGCAGAGTTCTGGTGTGTGTGTGTTTATTTTATTTCACTTTGGCTTTTGGTCTGGTTTTTGCCCATGGTGACACAACACTGATTGGAAAGAGGATCTTCTAAACTCTTCTGGCCCTGATATATTTCAGTACCAACATGTCCTACTGAATTATCTTAACCTCATCAACACAGTGTTGGTAACCTGCATTAAAAGTCATTTGAGCTTCTTAGTCTCTTGACTTTGGAGTCCTCATATATGGGCCTTTATGCTTGGGATTATTATCTGAATTTGAGGCACTTGGCTTCAATCTGCTCTGCCTTTAATAAAGAACCTGAGCTTGGGATACTTTGGCAAGTATCTGAAATGAAGTAGAATTGGTTGCCCCATCCAGTCTGAATAAAATTTTCTCTACATTTTCATTGTATTTTGGTTGTCAACTGTCATCTATCACAGTTTTTTAGTGTGTATTTTTCCTCACTCCCACCATTGCCATTTAAAAGAAATTATGCCAAATATCTTAAGCATTGTGCTTATTACCTGTTGTGACCTGTACCCCTTTTGAGGTAAGGGGACAGGTGTGTTAGCATGTGTGTATGTATGTGTGATTTCCTTCTACTCCTCCATTCATTGTCTAAACTTTAAAAAGGAAAACAGGTGTTGAGAATTTTTGAATTTTTCAAGGGGGGGGGGAATCCCTTAAATATCTTGGATTTAGTGGAGGAAAAATAATTATGAATTATTCAGCTATATTTAAGTGTGGTGAAAACAAAAGTTTGACAATTTCATTTTGTTGTTAAAATACAAAACATAGTCTAACCCCATTAAAAATGGGGAATGGAGTTGGGTTTTTTTTTTTAATTGTACCATGAAGAGGAGAAACATATTAAACATTATTTTGAGCAGGAGACATTTTATTCCATTTCTAAATATGGGATGGGAGATAGAACTGTTTTGACCAGAATATTTTTGTCATTTTGGAAAAATGTGACCCAATTTTCTTAAGTTGCTCTGTCCATAGGAAGAATGATGGTTTTTGGTTTTTGGTTTTTAATGAGGAAAATTATATGTGCTTAAAATAGGACAGTTAGCACCAAGTTGAGTAGGTCTCTCATTAGGCTGCTTCCACCTTAAACATCCCCCCCCCCCTCTCCTCTCTCTCTCTCTGTCTCTCTGTCTCTCTATATATATATGTGCATACATATATATGTGTGTGTATATATATGTAGTATACATATAAAGTTACAATGCTAAAATGGTTAATAGGTTTTGACAAGAGATTGCTATAGCAGAAGTGTCAGTGACCACTTTATTCTTCTTTAAGTTGGGTTTCTGACACGCTAAACCCCTTCTTTCTCATTTTTTGTTCCTTTCTTCTTTCCCTGCCCCCTGGGTGTACCTTTGTCTATGTACAGATATTTTGTAATATATTAAATTTTTTTTCCTTTCAGTTTATAAAAATGGAAAGTGGAGATTGGAAAATTAAATATTTCCTTGTTACTGTACCACTTTTGCTCCATTGCATTTCCTTCTTCTGTAGCCTCTAATCAGGCATGATAATATGTAAAGGTCATTTTCTTATTTGAAATTAGGTTTTTTCAATCTAGTGCCCTACAGGCTTGAAACTACAGAATTGGGTGTTTTCCACTTAAGGGGCAAAGCATAGGCAAATGGTATTTGAGAATAAGGAGATGGGGAAATTTGGAATTGAGATGTAATTTTAAAGAGAAAACTGGAGTTGAAGTCTGTGAAGAACAGTTGAAACAACTCATGCAAGGTTATGCAAATAAATGATTATGCAAATTGTAGCACTGACAAACCACAAAAGTTGAGCTTCATGTACCCTGGCTCCTCCATGCAGGAGAGGTAAGTGGGTTTGAGCTCAGCTGCAGCTAAAGGAAAATAACATAGGAAACCCTTTAAAATGAAAGAATAGCATAGGTCTCAAGCCAAACAATTCCCATTCCTGTGATGGTTTCTATCAAAGAGATTAGATATAAACAGTTGCCTTTTTCTCCTAGTTGGCAAGCCCAAGAAGCAAGTCAAAGACTTTCATATTGTCAAAGCTATATTATCAGCAGATTTTTTTCTTACATAACCACCTCAGTAAATCTGTCCCCTTTCCCTATGGCAAAGAAGGTTAAGGATTAAGTTCTTCCTAATAAGTTCATCCAATCTATGAATCTAATGACAAAGATAAGATTCAAAAGAAAGCGAGAAGATATAGTTATTAGAAAGTTTGAAGAATTTAGGATGAGGAGGACAATTCCTTGTTGGCCAGTGGAGAATTGGTAGGTAGACAAAGGAAAGGGGAGGGAAGACAGGAAAAGAACAGGAAATTAATGTTTCCTGTAGCTTGTACAAGGCTGCTTTTTAACTTGCCAGTCCTTATTGAAGACCCATTGCTGCTTTGCCTATGTTCTTCTAATGCAGAAATGTTTGGAGCAGGAAAATGAATCACTTTACTAAATATTTCTTGGGGATGTTTTGCTAATACTATCCTGCCTTATTTTGATGACCTAGGGAAAGCAAGTTCTAGACAGCCCAACAAGCTGGGTCAAAAGTAAGGCTCTCCTGTCCACAATAGTGAACATTGATCCCATTAGCAGTAAGAAAATTCTGGTCTTTAATACTGAATACTCAATATTTAACAACTCCAAGCCATTAAACCTCTCAGCCTCAGTTTCCTCATCTGTAAAGAGACTAGTACGTGATTTCTAAGATCCTTTCCAGCTCTAAGTCTATGATCCTTGGAGTCTCCAATACTTCCTTTTAAGAACACTCCTTTTTTGCATATAACTTTGCAACTCAATTCCACAAGTTCCCCTGCCACTTTGACATTTATTTTCCACAACCTTAGACTTTTTCTGTGTTGTAGGGATTTGTCTCTAGTGGAATCAGAGGAATTTCTCAGCCTAAGATATGGAAAATAAACTGGATACTTTGTTATTTTTTTTAAAAATCTGGCACACAGCCTTACCTCTTTTTGGTTCTGCTTCATTTCTTTGTTCCAATCTCATTGTCTTTCTAAAGAGCCTAGGGTAGGTTGGAGAATGAGGAAATGCTTTGGCCCTATCTCCCAGGAGAGGCTGAGTGCCCTCTCATGATTTTTATCAAGGAGATGAGCAGGGCAGTGTTGGGATTTGAAGCATCAGAATTGGGTGCTAGTCCCAGGTGTAGGATTTTCCTTTCCCCTGTTGCTAATGTCCTTAGGAATATTCTTCAGATACAGTGAGTTTACTCCAAAAAAGGGGAAGTATTTGGCATAGTAAATGGGGAAGAACAAAGGTTTTGGAGTTATTTGGCCTAGGTTTGGATCTGTTAAAGGTCTTCATGAACTCAAGCAAGTCTCATTCCTTCTCTGGACCTCAGTTTCCCATCTGTAAAAGGAGGATATTGGACTAGTTGATCTCTGTTCTTTTTCAACCAAGTTTTTTATGTCTAACGAGAGGCAGGCTTGGTATGTGTGACAGTTGTTGGTACTCTCACACAATAGGTAAACTTTGTGCCAGCCTTCTCCTTCCAGCCTATGCCTAGGCTTGCCAGAGGAATACCTTTCCCTTCTGGGTACCCAGGGCTAAAGTAGTTGCCCCTGGGACTCTACAGGAACACAGCAATGTCTTAGAAAGGTTGTCCACAAGACAATGTGCAAGTTTTCAGCTATTTGGAGTGGGGTAGTTTGTAGGACAGAGTAGAAGAAAACAAATGAGACCATGATATATTAGGACTCTGACTATGCTGGAAGTTTTATTTATTTTGTGAGGAGGTAGAATGGGAGAAAAGATAAATTGGTTTCCTGAGTGCCCTCCAGCTGGACAAGAGGGTTGCTGGAGGGGTGTGTGTGTGTGTGTGTGTGTGTTAGTCTTCCTATCCACCCCAAGCCAACTCTAAGGCTTGTTATTTCTGCCATTGACATTAAAAAGCTTAGCTATAGATGGTGTCTTTTGGACACAAGACTTGGTATAGCTGAAGAGGAAAGGTATGAGGGGGTGGTCTGCCCATGGTAGTGTCCTGGTAATTAATCCCTGGGGCATCTAGATCTGAGCCTGGACACTTGATTTCTCTTATACGTCCACTTAAGAGATAATGTTCTGGAGCCAAAAAAGGGATAGAAGCTAGTTTGGGATGAACAGTCTGTGTTATTCTCTAGGAAAGGTTCACTTGGGGTCGATTGTCTTTTAATGGGTCTTTTCTTACTTTCCCTGATTTTGTTAGCCCCAGAGCTGTATTCTTCTAGGAAGAGAATACATGGGCATGACCTACAATAGAAAAGTTATATTAAAATGCAAAGAACTTTCCCAGGAGAGTTACACTAGAATTTCTTTGGAAATCTTGCTCTGGATTGGTTTAAGTGGGTTTTGGTTTGAAGGCAAGAGCATGGTTAAAATGATTCCTCAAGGTTCTTTCCTACCTGCTAGTTAAAGAGTAACCAGAGACTTTCTGTCCAAAGTTTCCCAGGGAGTCAGGAAGTAGTTTTTTTGTCTCTTCATCTCTTGAGAGACTATAAAAGGATCAGAAGAGTTAACAAGGATAGAATGGGTCAAAAGGCTTTGGTTTCTGAGTGAGCCTCAAGTCAGTCTGAAGAGTTCTTTCCAGGAGAGGATTATTGTACCCCAATAACGTGTGAGACTCCTTGAGTGGCTGGCTATAAACCAAACCTCTGAGACCAAAGGGGTTAGAGGAATGAGGTAAAATTGAAGTGGTTGATGAGGAAAAGATGGGGCTGTGCTGATATGAGTAGTCTTGACAAAAACCAGTAGCTTATTATTAACTGCAAAAGAGGCTCATTGCAGTAGATGCTTAGAATGGGAGCAAAGATTTTTTTTCCTCTCAGCTTTCACTTGCTCTAGGAAAAAAAAAAATGTTAATGTCTTTAGCCCTGTGGATGGGGGAGCTAAATATTAAGAATGAGAAAGTTTGAGGCCAAAAATTCAGGCCTTTTCCAACTTCAAGAACACTTGAATCTAATCTTACACTGAAATCATTAATTGTGACAGGTGACAGAAGGCCTAAAGGAACATGGAGAGTAAAGATGTTAAAGGAAAGAGGAAGAAGTATAGAATAAAGGGAAGAATTTGGGATATCTAAGTCTCTAGAGTGAAGGAGAAATGAGAATATTTGAATGAATCTTTTTGTTTGTTTAGATGTTTTTTTTAACTTTTTATATTTTAGTTTTCAAAATTTATAAGATTTTGGTTTTCAATTTTTTTTCTCCTTGCCTCCCAGCCCTTCCCCTTCTCCAAGATGACAAGCGGTCTCATATAAATGATACATATACAGTCATATTAAACATCTTTTCACAGTAATATAGTAAAAGAAGAATCAGAATAAAAGGGAAAAACCATGAAAAAGAAAAAAAAAGTGAAAATAGTATGCTTCGATCTGCATTTGGATGCCATAGTTCTTTCTCTGGATGTTTGATAGCATTTTCTATCACAAATCTTGAAATTGTCTCAGATCATTGTATTGCTAAGGAGAGCTAAATCTGTCAAAGTTGATCATTGCACAGTATTGCTATTATTGTGTGCAATGTTCTCCTGGTTCTGCTCACTTCATTCAGCATCAGTTATGAATGATTCATTTCAAAGGAGAGGTAACCATTTTTTGTGCCTTAGATCCCCTCCTGGTAAAGTCTGTGGACCCTGCTTAAAATACTGTTTTGAAAAATATAAATATATAGGATTACAAGGGAACCCTATTATATTGAAATAGTTATCAAACAATTTTTCTTCAAAGTTTACAAGTTAACTTTTGCTTTCAGAGAATCCATTGTGTTTCAGTGACCAATAGTTATCCCCCTGAGGTTAGAAGTATAGGACTGGCATGCTAGATTTAGGTTTCAGGAAGGTTTAGGTTAAGGAAATCTACTGGAGAAGGCCAGGCTTGGTCAGGTACATAATTCATGTGATGACCTTGATTTACCCTTCTTTATGCAAGCCAAGTGAGTTATGCAACAAGAAGGAAGAATAAAACCCATTTGAATGGTTGTGGGTAGGGGAGGTTAAGTCTTAATATAAGTTAACCCTAACCTAGTTCCAGTGGGTTTCCTCCTCTTCCCTATAGTTCTAAATAGTGGATTAGGGCTAGAGAAGAGTAGACAAGATCCTAAAAGGTTGAAAGTATCAGGATGTTTGACCTAGAGAAATGATGCCATAACATGAAAAAGTACCTCACCTTCTACAACACAATTACTTTTACAGTCTTTAGCCATTCATTTAAAAGAAATTGTGTGGAAGGTGGTAAGATGTGGCTTTTTATTACTACGGAGGGCCATTCTTAAGAAGGTGAAATTAAAATTAGGAAAGCCTTACCATGTAGTAAACAGGTATCTTGTGAGTGATTGTCATGAGATCTCTCTTTCCAGAGACCTTTAAAAATGGGCACAGGTTTATCTGAAGTCCAGGAGATGAAGCTCTGGGATTGTGATTCTGAGTCTAGGGATTCAGGTCATGGATTGTGAATGCAAGAGGTGATCATGGGTACAAGGAACAGAAGAGTTTTCATTCTAGCACTTCCCCAATCAAAGTGGGGAGGTTGAACCTTCACATACTTTGGGGCTTGTTTGAAAGTTAAGATATATGACTTTTGGTGGGTAGTATTTTTTTCTTTTTGTAACTTGCTTTGAAGTCAGGCAACCGACTTTATGATTTTGAAGGCCACGTCCAATGCCAGATTGGTGAAGGGAACAGTCTGATAGGTGACACAACATATGTATGTCCCTGATTGTTTTGAGAACATATATATATGCACACATCTGCATATATACTGAGCACATACTAGCCTCTGTACTGCTTCTTCCTTTCTTTTCCTCCTTTTAGTCCTACTTGAAGGATAGGGCCTTAAGAGCCCTTGAACTGATCATCTCAGATGCAAGAAATCAGTTTTCTTAGGAAAAGGCAGTATGATATAGTAGAAAGGACATTAGACTAAAAATTTGTCTGGCCTTTTAGTTCTTGTATTTATTTATAGAATTTCAATGAGGGAGCAATAATTAAACAATATTGAGTGCCTAATGTCTACAGATTTGGATAGAGTCCTGAGGAAAAATCAGATGGACCCATCTTTTAAGGATCCCTACTAGGGAAGGTGTGGGAGGTAGAGACAAGAACTTTAACAATAAAAAAGCAACTTCAAGAACACTCATAAATAAATGTATTATTTTTACTTTTGGATCAGGCCTGTGATTTGGGAGGATGGGAGAAGACTCCCAGTTTGGAATCTCCCTCTAGTGATAGAGATCATTAACTTCTGTAACTTAACAATCTTAGAGTTTCCTGGGGTACTGAAAAGTAACCCCATTTTCACAGCCCAGTATGAGTCAAAGAATTTAAACAGGTTTTCCTAACTCTAAGATATCATTCTGACAAAATGCCTCTCAGCAAGCATGTTAATGAGTACAAATCAAAATACTATAGGGAAGTGAGAATTAGGGTAGGACAGGCTTCTTGAGAGAAGCATGTTTTGAGACTTTTTGGAGGAAGAGGAGTGATGTGGGGTGGCAAGATACTTGGCCTGGAACAACCAAATGCATGTGAATGAGAATGAGCCTGCCTCATGTCAATGAGACTAATGTGTTTAGAAGCAGTTGATACTTAGAAATGAGGTAGCTAAGTTAGTGGCAGCCTTAGAAGTCAGCTTTGTAGTTGCAGATTTAACTTGACAATTTAGAGGCACTCTATGATTTTGGGCAGAAGAATGACAGTGACATGTTGTAATTGTCTAGTCATGAGGTAGGTGATGAGGAACTGGACTAAAGTAAATAAGGGTGGGAATAAAGGAGAGGATTAGAGGAAAACCTAGAAAGATTTAATACTTTTAGTGGAATTGGTTTTGAGGGGGAAAGGGCATTACTATATATATGAATCTACATATAAGATAGGATCATTTTCAATACTGAGACCATATGTAGTGTGAGGCTTAATAAGGTAAGCATAACAGAGTGGCAACAGTTTTGTATTTGAAGGCCAAAGAACAAGATTCTAAGTTCTGGCTCTCCTATATTACCTGTGTCACTTGGGCAGTTAGTTCACTTCTTCTTTCTGGACTTCATTTCCCCTTATATGTAAATGAAGGAGTTAAACCTAATTTGAGCCCTCCCAGCTCTAAATCTGTAGTCCTTACTCTTTTTTGCCCCAGTCTTCCCATTGAAGACAATAGAACTCATTTGAAATCCTAGAGTGAATTGTAACATTCTTGGAGATGGGGAAAGTGAGAGAAAGGAAAAAGCAATAGTAACCTTTGTATCTTCATCCCAATAGCCTAGCTTATTGGAAGTATGCCTGACAGGTTTTGGTCAATTTGTCCTGGTCTGGGAAAAAAAAATGTGAAATTTTGCCAATTCTTTCTTTCCCCTTTAGAGCTTTGAAAGTAGGGTGTATCCAGCCTGTGACAGCATCTGTCTATGGATACAGCACATTCTTACTCAGTGCTTGGAAGGCCTCTCTCTCCCTGTCCCTCCCTTGGGGTCGTTTGTATCTTTTTTTTTTTTTTTTTGCTCCCACAGCCATAAAGGGGGGGGTGTTTATTAATTGGGTTGGGAATGGGGAGGGGACCAGCAGGGGACTCTTTAGTGTATCTAGAGGGGGTCTTGCTGAACGAGCCCATTAGCCAACCCCACCGGCAGCTGAAACGGGGCTGCAGCCAAGTCCTCCCTGTTTCAGAAACTCTCCTTTGCCCGCAGCAGATCAGAACAAGGCCTGCGGGAGCCCTTAGCTCCTGATTGCAGCTGTGAGGAAGGACAGAACAATTTATAGGAAGCCAAGTGGCTCCTGTCTTTCTCTCTCCCTCTGACTTTGGAGAGGATAGAGGGTTGGGTCATTATAGTCTCATTTCTTAAACACATATCTCTGAAGGGTTTCCTTAAAGGATATGAACACAGCCAAAAAAAATTATCTATTAGAGTAGTATTATATATTATATTTATACTGTGGATTCTTAAGATCACATGTTCTGCCTACTCTGTCACATTATATGAAGGGTCACTACCTAAGAACAAAGGCCAGTGTATACTAATAATAGTGAAGTTAGAAGAGGGTGTTGAGATTAATTTCTCACTTCTTGTTCCCATCCAAGTGGCCTCTGTCTGCACTCTTCTTCAGCAGAGTCTAAGTTGGAGAGAAAGGGCATGCTTTTTTAGATTCACTCTGGACAGAAAAAGAGGCTCTAAGGCTTTTAGTCAGGTCCTCACTAGAGCTCATTTGTATGTCCCCTTTCTAAGCAAGAGACACAATAGTGAGCCTGTCCCTTTCGAGAGGCTTAGATGCTTCACTGCTGAGTGTTCTTCAAATGGGGTTCTGTCAAATTATAGAATCAGGGAATATTAGAGAGTAAAGGAACCAAAGAGATCACCCATTATACCTCTTAATTGTATAGAAGAGAAAGGAATTCCTCTCAGCCAATAGTGAAAAAGAATAATTTGTCCAGAGGTTCCTTAGCTATTTAGTTGGAAGAATTAAGATTAAGAGTCACAATAGAACTCAGACTGCTGCTCTTTCCACTGAACCACTTTTAAAATTTTATATACACATATGTATTTGTACATATACATATGTGTATATGTGTGTATATATGCACATATACATATACACATATGGAGAGAGAGAGAGAGAGACTGGGGAATGAGACACCCAGGCTGATGTTTGGGGGGTGGTGGTGGAGTTAGTAGGGAAAAGGAACTGAGAAGCTTTCTATGCATTTTGTCACTACATGAATAATATGTAAATGGCATACAAATTGAGAGAAAAGCATTTTTAGTCAATTTCCAGCCCATTTGGGAACATGACTAGTTTTGCTTTTGACTGAGGATTCTTATTCCTTATTCCTGAGGTCTATAAGGAGTAGTAGTCTTAGGACATTTAATAGCCTCCCATGGGAGAGTGGTATAGCCAAAAAAAAGGGATTGCTAGTGGCAGGAGAGATTTCTTCCTAAGTTTGTACTCTTTGAGTCATAATACAGACATGTTGAAATGCAAAGGAGGGAAAAGGAAAAATAGGGAATAGACTCACATAACAGGTAAAGAACCAAAGACAAAATAGTCTCTGAAGCTGCAAAGGTTCCACTGGTACTCAGACCAATGGAATTCCCTTTGAGAATTTACTGGTTCATATGTATGTCTAGGGGAGGAGGCAGCCTCCACCTGGAGGCTATATACTACTATTCGGTACTGTTGAGAGCCAGTTCTTTGTTTTGGGTGCATAATTTAAAAGAGCCAAGTTGATGACCCAGGCTTGAAAGGAAAAAGAAAGATAAGAGCCAATTAGCTTGGACATCAGAGTCACTAGTCAAGGTTAGGGGTACAGGAAGAAACAGAGTGAACAAGTCTGCCGAAAAGGTAGAATCCATTTGTTACCCATTGCTTTTCCTTCTGTTTATCATCTGGTCCTGTCTACCTCAAGGCTGATGAGAGTGAAGCAAGGGGCAAAATATGGTGTTGGCTTCTATGCAGATTGGTCTCTAGCTTGGGGGCAGAAGATATATCTCTCAGTTACCTGAATTACACCAAATAAGCTCATCCTTAAAGCCTTTTCCTAGGTTTTCTCTGAAACTGTGTTTCAGAGAAGTTAGAACACAATTCTACAAAGGATTGTGATAAGTCTATATAACATCCTTTCTCTGACCAAGTCAACCAACTCAATGTATGATCCACCTTTTCTGTAAAATTTGCACATATAATTTTGTGATTTGTTGCTTTATTATTTGTTGATTCATATCTTGTCTCCTTCAATGGACCAATTGCTTTAAAAAAAAAAAAAAAAGCCGAGTTCTATGTCTTTGCCATTTAACGGTGGGAGTAATAATACCTTGTGTTTGTATAACACCCTAAATTTTCACATGTATTATCTCAACTGAGATATAATAAAATAACTCACCCTAATTCTGTGAATCAGGCAGCTAAGAGCCCTGTGACTTATCCAAAGTCATGCAACAAGTCAGTAATAGAATGAGGACTGGGATTCCAAGTCTTCTATACCACAATGCCTCTAGGGAATGGTGCCCTTTATTCAGTGCTTCAAATGTCTAATATGAATGAATGAATGCATCATTTATTAAGGGTGTACTTTGTATAAAGCATGGTGCTAAGTGCTGGGATACAAGAGATTATTTTTAATAATCCCTCCTCTTAAAGAGCTCACATACAAATGAGAAAGATAACACATATTGAAAGTTGTAGTTTTACATCAGATGGAAGGGTCCCCATGATCCTTAGGATATGGGGATAAAGCTGATACTAATACCTCTTTTTTTAGCATCATGTCTGCTGATAAAATAATATTTCTGATTTTGGACCATATGATTAGGGCAAAGATTTTGGTGACAAGAACTTTGTTTTCTGAGATTTCAGTAGCCATGGCTTTAGTTGTCTGCAGGAGTAGTTGTCAGACTGTGTCTGAACAGGGTCTACTTCCCAGAATGATGACTGATGGTTAAAGGCACTGAGCTGGAAGCATTGCTAGTCTCAAGGATCTTGGATTCAGGGTCCTAGGTTTTTTCCACTAATCTGAAGGTAGTAGTTGTAGTTTATCTGCCCAGCATATACTGCCTCCTATGTCTCCTCTTTCTGTGTAACTCCTAGATATTAGGAGTTAGGGTTCAAGGGGCACATATCAATTAAGTGTTCCCTGCTGGGAATAGCTTCTCTGATCTGAGGTTCTTTGTTTCATGGTTATAATACTGACCTACTTGTCTTTTCTTTCTTTATAGAACAAGTTAATAGCAGGAAGGAAGGCTCCTGAGAAATGGGCACCGTGCCTACAAAAATCTAACATTTAGAGCCCTGGCAAACCTCTTGGCATCCTTCTGGAGGTTTCTGGGATTCTGAAATCAGGTAAGAGTCTCACAGCTTGGTGGGATACCCCTCAAGCTCCCCATTCTCTTGTCTCAGTGACTTAGGAGAGCCAGGCTAAGTTTTTTTTTTTAATCTTTTTTTTCTAGATCTCTGGAGAAAAAGATGGATAAGAGTCCTGATTTGGGCATTAATCCTGTTATCACAAATACCTCCTAGTTAGAAAGTCTCACAACTACTTCCAAGTAGCAATCCATTTCTTTCTCATTGTTCCATTTTCATCATTTCACCAACTGTTTACTGTCTTCTGGATATCATCAGGGCCAGTAGTCAGTAATGATTAGTTTTCTTTTCTTCAGGCAACTTTTTCATCCTTTCATACCCTACCACCCTTTACCCTCTGCTCCTTTCTTCTTCCCTTTTTTGTTAAGTGGGGAGGGGAGGGCATTGGATGTGTCTGGGATTTCATTGATTAGGAGAACTTCCTGTATGGAAACTTCCTGTATATCTTCTGGAGTTTCTCTGGGCACTGAAAGATTTTAGTGATTTACTCTTGGTCACCTAGATAGGTAACATTTGAACCAGAGCTTTACAGCTTTCAAGGTTTCTCTCTGTTCACCATACCAGGCTTCTCCTCTCCTTCCTTTTAGGCAGGGATTCTTCACCTGGGGTTAAGACTTCAAAGAGTATGTGAACTTGAAAGGGAAAACAATTACATCTTTGTTTTCACCAAACTTTGTTTTCCTTTGTAAGTGTATGTATTTTATACATTTAAAAACATTATTTTTTGAGAAAGGGTCTTTAGGCTTCATCAGGATGCCAAAAGGTGAAAAAAATGGACAACTTCTTTCTTAGGGATATTCAACTGGAAATACCTCCTACCTCTAAGGTCTTGGTCTCCATTTGGTCACATTTTGACTATCATAATAGTATGTCTGTCACTTAACCACCATCCCTGTAGAGACATCATACATAATAAAAGGTAAAGGAGTCTGGGCTGGGGGATTGACTACTTGGGATCTTATCCTCATTCTTTCACTTATCAACAGCATGTCCTTAAAAGAGTCACTTAACCGCTGGAATTGCCATTTCTTTTGAGTACCCCATGGAGCCTAAAGGGGCATTTTGAATAAAGACACCCCAAAATAGGACCATATAGACTAGGTAAGAGGGCACCACATAACAGACCTCAGAGCAGGAAGAAGGGGTGGGGCTGTCGCTGTCTGAATATCCCTAAGGGAATGAGAAAGGTAATCTGATGGAATGGATGGAGAGAAGGAAGGAACGACCTATCTTCATCGTTTTAACTAATTTACTTTTCTACCTCCCTTTCAGGTCTTGATGAAGACCCAGCACACCCTGGGTGGTGAGTTCAAATCCTGGCCCAGAATCTCTATAGACTTGGCAGCTGTCTTCTTTTACTTCCAATTCCTGGCCCAGGCAAGTCACAGTGAAACAACCTTATATAAGTCAACTTCGTGCCCTGCCTGCCTTTAAAGGGGACTTCCTGACACCTAGCTCAGAATAGTATGATGGCAACAGTGTCTTTCCCCTTCTCTCTCCGTATTTCCAAAGAGAAGAAAGTCCTTATTCTCTTTGATTACCTCTTGCCCTAGTGGTGTCCAACTCTCCACTGAAAAAATCTTCTTGTGCAGCTTTCTATCCCACAAACAGAAAAGAATCAGTTCTCTCATTTGATGGGTATGGGAAGAAGGGACTAGTAAAACAAGATGATGGAAGAGAGGAAGAAAAGACCCGACCAGGAATCAACCTGCCCCATTGGCCCTGTTCCATCAACACCAGAAACCCTAGGGATTCATTCTACCCCATGGCCTGAAGACCTGAGGGTATGTCCAGCCAGCTTGGAGAAGGGAATTTGGATATGCCCCCAAGGAGAAGGAATTGAGACTGTGAGATTCCACCAATTCCCAGAACTTCCCCAGGGATTGGAGAGTATGTTGGCCATAAGGAGGAATCAGTCACCAGATGTCACTCCGTCAGAGCTCAGGTGTCCACCTGGGCCCAGTGCCTGTGGAGAGCTGGCAGGAAAGGATCAGGGCATCTCCCCCATTTGCAAGTATGTTGGAGTGCAGTCATCATTCTCTGCACTAGGCTTCTTACCACTTCCATTTCCTTCTCTAGTCAACTGCCAATCCCTTCAATGTAGGCAT
>JAJPUD010028903.1:0-14304 GCA_023553655.1 Myrmecobius fasciatus
AGAAATAGGTGAAATTCTCCTATATCATTGAAATACCATCTTCTTCCCTGGAAGATAATGCTCATTCTAGCTGGGTAACTTATTCTTGGCTGTAATCCAAGTTCCTTTGCCCTTCGGAATATCTGATTCCAGGCCCTTCGATCCTTCAAAGTAGAAGCTGCTAGGTCCTGTGTGATCCTAATTGTAGCTCCCCAATATTTAAATTGTTTCTTTCTGGCTTCTTGTAATATCTTTTCCTTGGTATGATAGTTCTGGAATTTAGCCACGATATTTCTGGGGGACTTAATTTTTGGGTTTCTTTCAGGAGGTGATCGGTGGATTGTTTCAAGGAGTATTTTGCCTTCTGGGTCTAAAATATCAGGGCAGTTTTATTTTATGATTTCCTGGAATATAGAGTCCAGGTTCTCTTTTTTATCATGGCTTTCAGGAAGCCCTATAATCCTTAGATTGTCTCTCCTAGATCTATTTTCCAGGTCAGTTGTTTTTCCTAGGAGATATTTCATGTTTTTCTCTATCTTTTCATTTTTTTTGTTTTTGTTCAACTGATTCTTGAAGTCTTGATGAGTCATTCATTTCCAATTGTTTGATTCTAATTTTTAATGTCTTATTTTCTTCAGTTACTGTTTGTAGTTCCTTTTGCAATTGACCAATTACATTTTTTTGTTCATTGCATTCTTTTTCCATTTTTTCTATTTTATTTTGCAGTGATCTCATTTCGTTTCCCCATGTTTCTTCTAAATCTCTTTTAAGATTTTTTATGCAATCTTCAAAGAAAGCCTTGTGACATGGAGACCAATTTATGTCTGTCTTTGGGGCTTTTTCTGGAGTTGCTTTACCTTTAGGGGCCTCAGGATTTGAGGTCTGTTCTTCCCTCTCTCCATAAAAGTTGTCTATGGTGAGAGCTCTTTTGGTTTTTTATTCATTTTTTTTAAAGGTGTGAGGTCTATTTAGGGCAAAGGTGGGACAGCTGCTTTAATTTGCCCTGGGGCAGTTCTGCTGATTGAGTTATTTCAGGAACTGGGCAGTTCTGCTGATTGAATTATTTCAGGTACTGGGCAGCTCTGCTAATTGAATTATTTCTGGTGCTGATATGTCCTGTTGTTTGATTGATTGCTTTAAAGTGCTGTGTAATGGCAGCTAGGTCTGATGCTCATCAGGGGTTCAGTGGTTCACAATCTATCCCCCTCAAAAGGCAGACCCTCCAAACCACCTGTCCACAATCAGGACAGATTGTTCCAAGAGGCCCGCAGAAGACTCCCAGGTATGTGAAAAGCACAACGCTCCCACTCCTGTTCTGACTCCTGTTCCAGCTCCCTGCTCCAGCTCCCTGCCCCGCTCTCCCTGGCTGCATTCTGGGTTCAGTAGACCACCCCCCTGCCCAATTAAAACAGACCTGTTTTGAGGTTCTTCCAGAGTATCTTCTTCTAGAATTGTGTTGTTCTTCAGATATTGTGGATTTTTTTGCTTCATAATCAGTCTAGAGGCTTCATATGTTGTTGGTTTGAGGGGAGGTTAGAGGAGGTTACAGAGACTCCTCTCTGACCTCCGCTACCATGGCTCCACCCCCGGAAGGAAGCTCATATATTAGGTGTTATGTAAATGTTTATTTCCTTCTCCCTTGAATAAATAAATAGAAGAAAAGATTCTACAGATTGCATGTAAGCTCTTTTAAAAAATCAAATCTATAATTCCATTGGTATAAAGAGGGTTGTTTTCCACCAATGCAATTTTGCACCTTTTCCGTGATTTATGAACTTAAGAAAATATGAGTGTATTGAATGGTTAAGTGGTTTGCAAATTAACAGCACATAATTATTAGAGGCAGGATTTCAATCCAGGTCTTTCTCATTTTGAGACTCTCTATTCATAATGTAGTACTTCTCTTTTGATTAAAAGGAACAGAAGCTCGACCTGTAATTTGACTAGAATAGATAACCAGGTAAGGTAACTGACAATACCTGAAGATGGGTGCTTTCTTTGTAATTGATAGACTTACAAAGTGGCCTGGGGCCCAGAGGTCACACAACCAATATGTATTAAGGACAGAATTTGAATACAGGTCGTTTTTGGTTTTGAAGCCAGTTGTTTAACCATTACATCTGATATCACTTACTTATTTTGGTGACGACACTAAAATATACCTAATTGGAGGACTGAAGTAATGATAATAATTTGCAGTTATATCACATGTTAATATTTCATAATATTTTACATTTGTTATCTAATTTGATTCTTATAATAACCTGATGATGTCATTGCAATTGTTATCCTGATTTTACAGATAAAGAAACTGATGCTGAATTGGCTTATGTGACTTGCCCAAACTAACATAGCTAGTCCACTTGTCAATTTTGTCTGTTGGAAGAAGGGTGGTACAACAAAAATATGACTGATTTTACCACTAAACATCTTTCAGATTGAAAATGAATTTTGGGGAGGATGTGGGAAAAGTGGCACACTAATACATTATTAGTGGAACTTTGAATGGATCCAACCATTCTGGAGAGCAACTATGCTCAAAAAGATATCAAACTATGCATATACTTTGACCCAGCAATGTTTGTACTGGACTTATATCCCAAAGACATTGTAAAGGAGGGAAAGGAACCCACATGTGAAAAAATGTTTGTGGCAGCCCTTTTTGTAGTGGCAAGAAACTGGAAAATGAGTGGAAGCCCATCAGTTGGAGAATGGCTGAATAAGCTATGGTATATGAATGTTATAGAATATTAATGTTCTGTAAGTAATGATCAGGAGGATGATTTTAGAGAGGCTTGCAGAGACTTATATGAACTGATGCTAAGTGAAATGAGCAGAACCAGGAGATTATTGTACACAGCAACAAGATTATATCATGATCAATTCTGATGGATGTTGCTCTTTTCAACAATGAAATGATTCAGGCCAGTTTCAATGGTCTTGTGATGAAGAGCTCCTTCTGCATTCAGAGAGAGGACAATGAAAACTGAATGTGGATCACAACATAATATTTTCACTTTTTGTTGTTGCCTGGTTGCATTTTGTTTTCTTTCCCATTTTTTTCTTTTTTGATCTGATTTTTTTTGTGCAGCACAATAACTGTAGAAATAGCTATAGAAGAATTGCTTCTTCTAACATATATTGGATTATTTGTCATCTAGGGGAGTGGGTGGGAAGAAGAGGAGGAAAATTTAAACGACAAGGTTTTGCAAGGGTTAATGTTGAAAAATTATTCATGTGTATGTTTTGAAAATAAAATGTTTTAATAAAAATATGACTGACCTTAAACTCAGATGATGAGTTTTGAGTCCTCCTTTGTGATAGATAACATTATCCAAGTCATTTATCCTGAGTCTAATTTTCCTTATCTGTTAAATGAAGGACTTGTGCCAGATGGCTACTGAAGTGTATTCCAACTCTAGATCTTGAATACTCTTATCTATGAACCTATAATTTTCACACAATTGAGCATGAAGTTGTATAAAAAGTACAGATTTTAAGTGAAGTAGGTGGACTAAGTATGGGTTCTTAACCTTGAGTCTATAAATTTTAAAAGATACAGCATTATAATTGCAATACAATTCATTATAATTGTAATTAATTATAACATGATTAATGATAATACATATATTTTGTTTTATACTTTTTTTGTGGGATGGAGGCAATTGGGATTAAGTGAGTTGCCTAGGGTCATAAATTAGTAATTTGAAGCCACATTTGCATTCAAGTTCTGTCATCCTAACTTCAGGGTCACTGCTCTGTCCACTTACCTAGATGCTTTTCAGAATTCATCTGAGAAGGAATATTCATCAGATTGCCAAAGAGGTCAACCACATCAATAATAATAACAAGATTAAGATCTCCTAAAGTTATTTTCAAACTCAAAGACTATTTAGGATTCTAAGTCTAGCTAATGTATTCATCTTCATAGAAAATAGTTCAGCTTCACTTCTCACACTTCACCAGAGTTCTCAGTTGTTTCTGCCCCTTTGATCTAAAATTCCTTCCATTCCCTCTCTTTATAGAGGGCTCAAAATACCAGCCTTCTCTTCATTTGCCACCAGCTGCTCTGCTTAATTTCAGCTATACTATCTTTCAGCCTGGCCTTGCATGGCAATCCTTTTAATAATCCTTTCTCCTCCCCTTTTCATGTTCCTATTATATATTGTTTTCTTTCATTAATTTATAGCTTGTTTGGAAAATGCCATCTGCATCCTTAGAAAGTCTATAAAGACTGAGTGAGGAGCAAAGCATAGTATTTTCCCCTTTGTAGTTGTTTATTTTATTTGTTTATTTGTTTTATTCTTGTGTTTTTTTCTCCTTTCATCTGATTTTTCTTGCACAGCAAGAAATGACAAATATGGAAATATGTTTAAAGGTATTGCACATATTTAAACTATATCAGAATGTTTGCTGTCTTAGGGAATGGGAAGGTAAAGGAGGGATTTCTAACACAAAGTCTAATAAAAATGAATGTTGAAAACTATCTTAACATGTATTTGGAAAAAATAAAATAATAGTGAGGAAAAATTAAAAAATTATAAGCTCCTTGAGAGTAAAAACTACCTTTCTTTTTCTTATTTAAATGTTCAGAATTCAGAAAAGTATTTAGCAAATTTTGCTGTTGACTCATTTTCAGTTGTGTCCAACTCTTTATGACTCCATTTGAGGTTTTCTTGGCAAAGATACTGGAGTGATTTGTACTTCCTTCTCCAGTTCATTTTCAAATAAGAAAATTGAGACAAACAGGTTAAATGACTTACCCAGAGTTACAAGTATCTGAGGCCAGATTTGAATTCAGGAAGATGTCTTTCTAAATTCAGGCTCATTACTTATCAGCTGTCTGGGCTTGCAAACAATAGAAATTTGATAAATGTTTGTTTGATTGTACTTATAGCACTCAAACAGCTCTTTTGATATAGGGCCAATAATTTTTTTTTTCTGAGTCAATTGGGGTTAAGTGACTTGCCCAGGGTCACACAATCAGGAAGTGTTAAGGGTCTGAGACCAGATGTGAATTGAGGTCCTCCTGACTTCAAACTTGGTGTTCTATCCACTGTGCCACCTAGTTGCCCCAGGACAAATCACCATCTCTCATTATCATTACTTGTGTTCTGTTACTTTCCCTGCTCCAAATGTACTCTGATTCAAAATCTGCAATATAAATAGGCTTAATATATGTTTATTAAATTATTGAATGGATTTCTAAATGAGAAAGGTAACAATACATGCGAGATGCAAAGAATTAATGAGATTATAAAATAAGGCAAAAACATATTTTATATTTTAAGTACCAAGAATAAACAGCAAGTGGTCTTTTTTAGAGTATGCTGAATATAATAATCCTAAAAATAAAGCTTATAATAAATTTTTAAAATCACATTTATAAAGCATTTCAGAATTTATAAAGTGTACTTTTTATGATTGCTCTGTGAAGTGAGTGGTGCAAGCATGACTATCCCCATTTTACAGATGAGGACACTGAAACCTATGGTTATCCAGTAAATATCAAAGTATCTAAGTACTTTATTCTTTCCACTAAAGTCTAGAGTCAGATTCTTGGGATCACATTTTAGTTCTTATACTTTTATCTTTAGTAAAGTGAGGGCAATAATACCAGTTCAATTTACCTTGCAGAGTTACTTTTGAAGAAAGTATTTTGTAAACCTTAATGCTTTATAGAAAACTAAATGTAAGATTAATTTCTATAGGGCTCCATTTCCTTTTTCTTTTAAGTGAGAAAGATAGAAACCTTATTTTGTTCTTTTTTTAAAGATAACTTTCTTTCTCTAAATCTTAAAGTCCTTTGTGTGTGGCACTGTCATTCAAAAATTTTAAGAAGCAAAGACTTAGAAATAATGTTTAAATGGGTTAAATATAAGAAATGTGCTTTCTCTCTCACTTCTCTCACTCTCTCTTTTTCTCTCTATTTGTCTCTGTCTTTCTCTGTCTGTGTGTGTGTGTGTGTGTGTGTGTGTGTTTTATGTGATCCTAATAAAGAGGAAATTTTTTTTTAGCATTTTATCATCCCAGTAGATTTTTTCTGTCATTTATTTTTACAAGAAATGCCATTTTGATAAGTTAATAATAGTGCTGAAGGCTGAGATTTGGGAACTATCCTTCCCTTCTTCTATCCTTCCTCCCCTTAAAGCATAGAAACTCTTAATCTGGCTCATTTGAAGTGGCAGTAACAGTAGGTGACTAGTTTCAGAGAGCAAGATGAAGCAGGATTACCACGAGTAGTGACCCTAACAAGTAGTTGCAGGTGACAATGCTGAAAGGACCACTACTAGTACATCCACTAAGAAATCTATTAAGAGAGCAGATAAATCCCAATCTAACCAAAGAAAGCATTGAATGAATTATAAACACAAGCAAACTTTCTATGCGATATACTGTACTGCCTCTACTCTTCATCCCAGTACCGAATGAATACTAATGCCTACTTTCAAAATTTGAACAAGAAAAAAGACTAAAAAACTGTTTCATTTTCTATTTGCCAAGAACAAGAGGATACTGTGACTCATGATTGCATCTAATTAGGACCAAACCCAATATTAGAACTCTGTACATTCACCATTAATTTTAGATGACCTTGGAATAGACACTTCAGGTTTATAATTTCATATTAAGGGCCTTATTATTCCTCAACAAATCTAGCTTAAAAATTTTTACCTCAACATGCATCTCTCTAATGTATTTCTCTCCAGTCTAATTTCATTGCTGCATACCAGGAAAAGCAGAAGTAGGTAACCTAAGAGTTAGATTTGAAGCCAAAAGAGGTAGACTTTGAATTTGGCATCTGACATCGATTAGGCGTGTAACTTTGATCAAGTAATTGAACTTTTAAAACTCTGTTTTCTGATCTATGAAATGGGGTTAATGAACCATGTAGTACTTGATTCATAGGATGACTATGGAATGAATAACCACATATGTGTATGTATCTTTAAAATGTTAATTACTATTACTTTCGTTCTGGTTACTTGGAAGATACTATATTGGTAACAAGGGGCACTTTTATTTTTAATTTATGGAATAAAACAAGATGATGATTTTGCACATGATTTTGCACATGAAACTGAAAATGTATTATGCACAACTTGCTATTTTAAAAACCATGCAACCATAGTTTCCATGTATATGCTAATCACTATGTTTGGGATAAGGTTCAGATGTGGAGGAAGTAATAAAATGGTAGAGATCCTGGTTTTATTTGACAAAAATAATGCACAAGGTCTGCATTGCCGAATGTTCCAAAGGCAATCATAAATTTAGAGATAGAAGAGGCTTAAATATAATAAAATATAATTCCATCATTTTATACATGAGGAACATAAGATTTACATAGTGGAAGTGACAAACAAATATCAGAATTAGCATTGTAATCCTGATCCTTTGACTGTCTGTATCATCATGTCATCTTTCAGGTCATCACCTATCCTAGTAACAATTGGTTTGGCGCTAGATTCTTAAGTTTGAGGGAAACAAAAAATGTTATATTATAATAGATGTGGCCCTGAACCAAGAGTCATGAGACTTTGTATTTAGTTCATATGCTGTCATCAAAAAGACACAATATATAAGTCCAAAATCAATGAATCAAGATGGTAGAATAGAAAGGCAAGAACTCACCTCAACACTCCCAACATTCCTCTTCAAACAACTTTAAAATAATGCCTCAAATCCTTTTCTGGAGAGGAAGAATCAAGAACAGATTGGGATGATACAATATTCTAAACCAGGAAAATTTAAGAGGTCAGTAGGAAATGTTTATATATTGTTTTGTAGCACTAAATAGAGCATATCCTGGGAAAGGCCTTGAAGTAGCTGAAACAGCAGCAATAGCAGCTTTAGGAGTTATCAGCCCAAGACAATAAGGTGGTCAAACAATTGCTCAGAAAGATATGGAGACTCTCTTCTGGCACTGGATACAGGACCCTGTTGCACTGCCTATATTCATTTTCAGATCACATTTCCAGGGTAAAAAGTTGTGGTAATGCTTCTGATCACAGGAATTCAGGGATCCTAGCCACAGTTCCAGGGGATAGAAGGATGGTTATGATCACTCACAAGGAAGTGATCATAAGTTCTGGTCATAGTTCCAAGGCAAAATGGTAAACTAGCAATAGCAAGTGTTGGAGATCAGGTGGTCTAGTTTAAATAATTAATGGCTTTAGAAAAGTTGCAGGAAACAAAATATACCCACATAAATCATCATTATTTCTGTATATCACTGACAAAGTCCAAGAATAAGATATAGAAAGAAATTCTTTTTAAAATAACTGCAGGTAAAAATTATATTACTTTGGAGTCTACCTGCCAAAAACATTCAGAAAGTATATGAACAGAATGATAAAATTCAAACATTTGAAGAAATATTAATTGTTTATGGCTAGACCAAGACAACATTATAAAAATGACAATTCTACCTAAATAATTTAGTCATTCAGTTTCATACCAATCAAACTACTAAAAGTTATTTTATAAAGCTAGAAAAAATAGTAAGAAAATTCATCTGGGAGAAATAAAAAGGTCAAGAATATCCAGAGAGCATTAATGCAAAGAGGAGGAGGGAGCCAAGATGGATGAGAGTAGAAAGGACATTGCCTCAGCTCTCCACTACTTCCCTCAGAATCCACACTTAGATCAAGCTTCTGAATGAATTTTGGAAGTGACAAAATCCCAAAACATTCAGAATATAATTTTTTTCAATTAAAGGTATCTAGGAAGGACTTCAGGAAAGTTCTGTTTCAACTGGACAGAAGGAACACAGGCCCAGCACAGGCAAGATTGGGATAAGGGGCAGTGTGGGGAGACCCATTCATATAGAACCTAGCATAAGGCTCTTAGCCAAAACACAGCAGCATTAGCTACTCTATCCACTTCAGAATGCCAGTAAAGCAGCAGACCAGCTATGAGATATCTAGTGAAACTACAGAAGGCAAATTGTGATCCTCTGAACCCCACCATAACAGATGGGACTTGGCCAGGCCCACCCAGCACTTTGGGAAACCTTAAGCACCACCCACCCCAGCACATTCAGAAAGAAATCCATCACCCTATAGAAGAAGTTCAGGACAATCTCCCCTGTACCCAAAGAGCAGAACTCAACCTTTGAAAATGAGCAAAAACAAAAAGATCTCTGATCACAGAGAGCTACTATGGAGACAGGGAAGATCAGAACAAAAACCCAGAAGAAGACATTAAACACAAAATGCCTTCAGGTGAAGCCTTAGAAAGGTACATGAACTAGTCTCCAGTTCAAAAGATTGTCTCAGAAAAGTTCAAAAAGAGTCTTAAAAGAAACAGAAGAAAAATTGGGAAAGAAATGAAAGAAAAGAAGAAAAAAATGACTAATATCAAAAATGAAGAGTGAACTTACCAATGAAGAAAAAATAAAGCAATAATTAGAAGCTATTTTGTCAATTGTATACCAAAAAATCTGATAATTTAAATGAAATGGATGAATTTATACAAAATGATATATTACCCAGATTAACAGATGAAGAAATAAATTAATTAGTCCAATTTTAGAAAAAAGAAATTGAACAAGCTATTAATGAACTATATTATACAGCAGCAGCCATCAAAACCATTTGGTACTGGCTCAGAAATAGAGTAGGCAATCTGTGGTCATAGGTTAGGTTCATAAGATATAATAGTGACTATAGTAATCGTTTGTTTGATAAATTAAAAGACTCCAGCTTCTGGAAAAAGATCTCACTATTTGACAAAAAAAAATTTCTGGTAAAAATTGTAAAACAGTACAGCAAAAACTAGGGATTAACAAATATCTAACACCCTATAACAACACAAGGTCGAAATGAGTTCATGATTTAGACATAAAAAGTGATACTATAAGTAAATTAAGAGAACAAGGAATAGTCTACCTCTCAGATTTGTGTAAGCAGAGAGGAATTGTGAGAACATTATAAAATGCAAAATGGATAATTTTGATTGCATTAAGTTAATTTTTTTTGCACAAACAAAACCAACACAGCCAAGATTAAAAGGGAAACAGAATGCTGGGGGAAAAATTTACAGCCAGTGTTTCTGATTAAGGCCTCATTTCTATAATAGAAGATTGACTCAAATTTATAAGAATACCATTCCCCAATTAATAAATGGTCAAAGGATATTAACAGAGGATTTTCAGATGAAGAAATGAAAACTATTTTTAGTTTTACGAAAGAAAGCTCTAAATCACTACTGACTAGAGAATTGCAAATTAAGATAACTCTGAGGTACCATTAAACATGTATCAAATTATTAAGATAACAGGAAAAGATAATGACAAATGTTTTAGGGGATGTGGGAAAACTGGACACTAATGCAGTGTTGGTGGAGTTTTGAAATAATCCAACCATTATGGAGAGCAATTTGGAACTTTGCCCAAAGGGCTATCAAACTGTGCCTACACTTTGATACAGGATCTGTATCCCAAAGAGATCATAAAAAATGGGAAAAGGACGCACATATGCAAAAATGTTTGGAGCAGTTCTTTTGGTAGCAATAAGAAATTGATAATTGAGTGAAGGCCCCTTAGTTGGGGAATGGCTGAATAAGTTATGGTATATGAAAATAATGGAATATTATTGTCTTATAAGAAATGATGAGCAGGCTAATTTCAGAAAAGCATGGAAAGACTTAAATGAACTGAGGCTAAGTGAAGTGAGCAGAACCAAAGAACATTTCACACAGTAATAACAAGATTATGTGACAATCAACTGTGATGGACTTGGATCTTTCTAACAGTGAGTGATTCAAGGCAATTCCAGTAGACTTGTAATATAAATTTATATCCACATCCAAAGACAGAACTATGAAGACTGAATGTGCATCAAAGTATAGATTCTTTTTGTTGTTATTGTTTGTTTGCTTTTTTCCTTTTTTTCTTGTGTTTTTTATTTTTGATGTGATTTTTTTTGCATAACATGACGAATCTGGAAATATGTTTAGAATAATTGCACAGGTTTAACTTAGATTTTTTTGCTATTTGGGGAGAGGGAGGGAAAAGGAGAAAGAGAAAAATTTGGAACATAAGGTTTTATGAAAATGAATGTTGAAAATTGTCCTTGCATATATTTGTAAAAATATCATACCATTTAAAAAAGAGACCCCCTTTTAAGACAAAATTATGTCTTAGATACCACTCCCCTGCACAGAGTTACAATTGTACATGAATATTCATTCATTCAAATATATATGATAAATTATTAAACCCATGATAAAAAGAAAATGAAAAATAAATACAGCATGGTTTTTTAAAACTTCTATAACTTTGATTTAAAAAAAATCAAGGGGGGAAATGTAAAAAGAAGATGATCTAGTAAAAAGATGAGGTAACATCTCAAACCGTATTACAAAGTAGCACTCATAAAAACAATTTGAGTATGGCAAAGAAATGTAGTGGTGGAAGTGAAATAGATTAGGTGCATAATATACAGTAGTAAATACATAGTAATCTAGTATTTGATACATCCAATGACTTAGATTTAAGGGTAAAATCTCACCATTTTCAAAAATTCCTGAGAAAGTAGGAATGTAATTTTCTATGAATTAGATATAGACAAACATGTATGCCAAGATAATGTCAAAATAGATCTATGATTCAAAAAACATAGTGATATCATAAATGTCAGATATGTGGATAAGGAAATCTATATCTACAATATAATAATATATTTATAAGGGAGGCGGAGCCACGATGGCGGAGTGAAAAGGTAACACTGCTTCTTCCTCCAATCTTCTCTCAAATCAACAATAAAATAAGCCTCTCAACTGATCTTCAAGTCAACAAACTCAGAAATATTTGGAGACTGCTTGCTGATATCTCTGAAGAACTTCACATCAGGTTAGTCGGACTCGGACAGAGAGATAAATAGACGACCCCTGTGCAGGCCGGAAGTGAGGGTGGGACTCAGCTCAGCTCATCATGGCAGAAATTCCAAACTCCAAACTCCAAATTCCAAACACCTGGAGTTTATCTGAGGCACTCGGGACACTCTGCCCTGATTGGGGGCAGGTGTTCTGGCAGACTTGCCTTGTTTAAGGAGTAATTCGGACTTAGTCCTAGCCCCCACCAGCCTAGCACCTTACATTAATTCACCACAGTGCCCCAGGGAAAAGATCTTCAGCCGTCCTTTCAGCCGCTGTTTTTTTTTTCCCTACCTTAAAGAGATATACACGCTGTCTAAAAAAAAATGAAGAAGCAAAAGAGAGCTCTCACCATAGACAGCTTTTATCGAGAAAAAGAAGGGATGATCCCAGATCCTGAGGTTCCCTTAGAGAAAATTCCAGAAGAAGTTATTAAAGACCATCACTAGTCACTTATTCAAAAGGCCTTTCTGGAAGATTACATAAAGAACCTCAAAAGAGAGCTGGAGGATAAATGGGAAAATAAACTGAAATCAGTGCAAGAAGGATATGATGCCCTGAAAAAGAGATATGAAAAAGACACCAATTTATTGAAAAATAAAATTAGTGAAGTGGAAAAAGAGTGCAATCAACAAAAAAATTCAATTGGCCAGTTACAAAAGGAGCTTAAAAAGGTAAATAAGGAAAACAACACTTCAACACTTTAAAAATAAGAATTGAACAAATGCAAGTGAATGACTCAATAAGACTTCAAGAATCAGTCAAACAAAAACAAAAAAATGAAAAATTAGAAGAAAATATGAAATATCTCCTAGGAAAAACAATTGACTTGGAAAATAGATCTAGGAGAGACAATCTAAGGATTATTGGAGTTCCTGAAAGCCATGATGAAAAAAGAATCTAAACACTATCTTCCAGGAAATCCTGACAGAAAACTGCCCTGAGATTGTAGAATCAGAAGGCAAAATCACCATTGAAAGAATTCACAGATCACCTCCTGGAAAAGACCACAAAATTAAAACCCTAAGGAATATCGTTGCTAAATTTCAGGACTATAGCACCAAGGAAAAGATTCTGCTAGCAGCTAGAAAGAAACAATTCAAATACCGAGGATCAATAATTAGAATCATACACGATCTCTCAGCCTCCACACTGAAGGATCGAAGGGCCTTGAACCAGATATTCCAAAGGGCAAAGGAACTTATATTACAGCCAAGAATAACCTATCCACCTAGAATGAGCATTATCCTCCAGAGAAGAAGATGGTCATTTAATGATACAGGTGAATTTCACCTATTTCTAATGAAAAGACCAGATCTGAACAAAAAATTCAACATCCAAACACAGAAGTCAAGAGATACATAAAAAGATAAACAGGAAAGGACTCTTGAGAACTTTATATCTACTATGGGGATACTTAAAGTTTGGGGTATAATTAACTAGATATTACTTTGATAATATGAAAAAGAGACCTAGAGGGGAAAAGATTGTCATACTGGGGAAAAGAGTGAAAAAGTGGTAAAATAAGATCTAAATAAAAATGGCGTAAAAACAAGGTAAAATCTCTTGAAGAGGCAAAGAAAACCTAATATAATTGGGAGAAAGAGGGGAGGGAGATGAGCATTGTGTAAATCTTACTCTCATCAGGTTGGGCTCTAAAAAGTGTATATCAGACACTTGATTTCACATAGAAACTTGTCTGTTGCTAGAGGGAAGTGGGAGGGAAAGGGGGAAAACTAAGGGGTAAACTAATAGAAGGGAAAATAAAAGAATCAGGGGAAAAGAGTAAAAACAGGGGGAGGGGATCAAAAAGGTGGAGTATTGTTTGGGGGAGGGGGTCATCAAAAGCAAAGTACTGAGGAGGGGGGAAGGGAGAAAGGGGAAAGGAAAGGGAAAAGCATAACTTGGGTAAATAAGATGGCAGGAAATAAAGAATTAGTTATTCTATCTGTAAATGTGAATGGGATGAACTCTCCCATAAAGCGGAAGCGGGTATCAGACTGGATTACAAACCAGAATCCCACAATATGTTGTCTACAAGAAACACATTTAAAACATAGTGACACATATAGGATGAAGGTAAAAGGCTGGAGCAGAAAATATTTTGCTTCAGGTGAACAAAAAAAAAAAAAAAAAAGGGGGAGCAAAACTTATTATCAAACAACAAGTAAAAGCCAAGATAGATCTAATCAAAAGAGATAAGGAAGGAAACTATATTTTATTAAAGGGTACCATAGATAATGTAGCAATATCTATATTAAATATATACGCACCAAGTGCAATAGCATCCAAATTGCTAGGGGAGAAATTAAGAGAGATGCAAGAAGAAATAGACAGCCAAACTATACTAGTGGGGGATCTCAACCTTGCTCTCTCAGAATTAGATAAATCAAACCAAAAAATAAACAAGAAAGAAAATAGGGAGATAAATCAATTGTTAGAAAA
>JAJPUD010028904.1:0-14304 GCA_023553655.1 Myrmecobius fasciatus
CATTTGTTTGCATTGTGTTGCCTTTCTCTGATTCTTTTTTTTTTTTCTTGTAGATAGGATTTTTCTTGCATAACTTCTCAAGCATTTCAACATTATTAGCATGTAGTGGACTTCCTGCCATCTAGGGGAGGGGAGGGGACTGGGGGTAAAATTTGTAATGGAAAGCTTTGTAAAGATCAATGTTGGGGAACTACCCATACATATGTTATACAAATAAAAAGCTTTAACAAAAAAAAAAAAAAGAAGAAATAGTTGATTCTCAGGTCAATTGTTAAATTTAACCATTATATCTCTTGAAATACTAAGTTTTCTGGAGGCAATTTCAAATTCCGTAATCTCAGTAGAATAAAAATTCCTTGAGGGCAAGGATTCATTTTAAATTTCTTTATCCCTAATTCCTATAACAGAACTTGGCATAAAATAGGTGTTAATTTAAAAAATATTTTATTTCATTTGCATCCAGTAAATTTATTTTTAATACACATTACTTTATATATTGTTGGGAGAGAAAAATCAGAGCAAAAGAAAAAAAAACAGAGGAGAGATAAAAACAACAGCAAAAAAGAAGTGAATATAGTATGTTTCTGATTTATATTCAGTCTCATTTCTTTTTCTGGGTGCAGGTGGCATTTTCTGTACAAAGTCTTATGGAATTGCTTTTCATCACTGAAACACTGAGAAGAATCAAGTCTTTCATAGTTGATCATTGAGCCATCTTGCTGTTATAGTGTACAATGTATTCCTAGTTCTGCTTCTTTCACTCAGTATCATTTGCTGTAAATCTTTCAGCCTTCCTAAAATCAACTTGTCAATCATTTTTCATAGAACAATAATATTCCATTATCTTCATATACCACAACTTGTTCATTTATTCCCCAAGGGATGGGCATCTACTCATTTTCCAATTCTTTGATACTACAAAAAGAGTTGCTACAAATATGTTTTGACATTTGGGTACTTTTTCCCTTTTTTATGATTTCCTTGGAATATGGATGCATTAATAGTACTGTTGTGTCAAAGGTTATGCACAGTTTTATACCCATTTAGGGAAAGTTCCAAATTGTTCTCCAGAATGGTTGGATTTTTTTTTCACAATTCCACCAACAATGCATTGGAATTCCAGTTTTAGCACATCCCCTTAAACATCTATCATTATCTTTTCCTGTCATCTGAGCGAATCTGAAAGATGTGAAATGGTACCTCAGAGTTGTTTTAATTTGCATTTCTCTAATCAATAGTTATTTACAGCATTTTTAAATATAACTATAGATGGCTTTAATTTCATCATCTGAAATATCTCTTCATATCCTTTGACCATTCATCAGTTGAAGAATGGTTTATATTTTTATAAATTTGACAGAGTTCTTTATATATTTTAGAAATAAGATCTTTTATCAGAATTATTGTAAAGATTTTTTTCCCTAGCTTTGTACTTATCTTTTAATCTTGTTTCTGATGGTTTTGTTTGTGCAAACCCTTTTTAATTTAAGGTAAATAAAGTTGTCCACTTTGCCTTTCATAATGTTTTCTAGTTCTACTTTAGTCATAAATTCCTCCTTTCTCCAAAGATCTGATAGGAAAATTATTCCTTGCCTTTCTAATTTGTTTATGGTATCATCCTTTATGTCCAAATCAAGAATCCAATATGGTCTTATTTTGGGATGGGGCGTGAGATATGCATCTATGCCAAGTTACTGACATACTATTTTCCAGTTTTCCTAGCAATATTTTTTTTTCAAATAGTGAGTTCTTATTCCAGAAGCTTTTTGGGGGTTTTATTAAATATGAGATTACTATAAGTCTTGATTATTATGTCATATGTATCTAATCTATTCCACTGATCTACCACTCTATTTCTTAGCCATTATCAAATAATTTTGATGACTACTGATGTATAATACAGTTTTAAATTTGGTACTGCTAAGCCACCATCCTTTGTATTTTTTTTTAATTTATTCTCATGATATTTGTGAACTTTTATTCTTCCAGATGAATTTTGTAATTATTTTTTTCTAGTTCTATAAAATAATTTTTTGGCAAGTTGATTGGTATGACAATGAACAAGTAGACTAATTTAGGCAGAGTTGTTATTTTTTATCATATAAGCTCAGGCTAGCCATGAATAATTGATTTTTTCCCCAATTGTTTAGATTTGATTCATTTGTGAGAAGTGTTTTGTGATTGTGTTCATATAATTCTTGGGTTTATTTAGGCAGGTAGAGAGCTAAGTATTTTATTTTGACACAGTGATCTCACATGAGTTTTCTCTTTCTATCTCTTGCTGATAGGCTTTTTAAGTGATATATAGCTATGCCAATGATTTTTGTAGGCTTATTTTACATCCTGCAACTTTGCTAAAGCTGTGAATTATTTCCAGTAGGATTTTGCATGATTTTCTAGGATTCTCTAAGTATATCATCATATCATCTGAATATATTTTATTTCCTCATTGCCTATTCTAATTCCTTTAATTTAGTTTTCTTTTTTTTTATTTGCTAAAGACAATATTTCTAGTAAAATGTTGAAAAATAGGAATGACAATAGGCATCCTTGGGAAATACCCCGACTTCCCTCCATTATAAAAAAAAAAACACTTTCTGTTTGTTTTAGATAGATATTGCTTATTGTTTTAAGGAGAGCTCTCTTTATGCCAATGATCTCTGTTTTTTTGTTTTGTTTTGTTTTGTTTTGTTTTGTTTTTTTTAATAGGAATGGGTGTTGGATTTTGCCAAAAGCTTTTTCTGCATCTACTGAGATTATCATATGATTTATTTTGTTTTTTTTTTATTGATATGGTCAATTGTGGTAATAGTTTTCCTGATATTGCACCAGTCCTACATTCCTGGTATAAATCACAGTTGATTATAGCATATTATCCTGCTGATAAGTTGCTGAAATTTCTTTGCTAATATTTTATTTAAAATGTTTGCATCAATATTCATTAGGGAAATTGGTCTGAAATTTTTGTTCTCTATTTGGGCTCTTCCTGGTTTAGGTATCTGTATTATATTTATGTCATAAGAGGAATTTTGCACTATTCCTTCTTCACTTATTTTCCCAAATAGTTTACATAGTATTAGAATAAATTGTTCTTTAAATGTTTGGTAGAATTCACTTGTGAATCCATCTGGCCCTGGAGATTTTTTCTTAGTGAGTTCATCAATGACATTCAATTTCTTTTTCTAAAATGGGGCTGTTTAAATATTTTCTTTCCTCTTCTGTTAATTTGGAAATTTTATATATTTGTAAATATTCATCCATTTCAGTTAGATTGTTAGACTTGCTGCCATAGTTGGTCAAAATAGTTTCTAATTATTGATTTAATTTCTTTTTCATTGGTGGTAAATTCACCCTTTTCATTTTTAATGCTGGTGATTTGATTTTTTTTTTCTAGGAATGATTTTCTGTAATCTCTTTGCTAATATTTTATTTAAGATTTTTGCATCAATATTCATTAAGGAGATTGGTCTATAATTTTCTTTCTCTGTTTTTGTTTTACCTGGTTTAGGTATCAGTACCATGTCTGTATCATAAAAAGAGTTTGGTAGGAGTCCTTCATTTCCTATTTTTTCGAATAGTTTATATAATATTGGAGTTAACTGTTCTTTAAATGTTTGGTAGAATTCACATGTAAATCCATCTGGTCCTGGGGATTTTTTCTTAGGGAGTTGATTAATGACTTGTTCTATTTCTTTTTCTAAAATGGGACTATTTAAGTAATTTATTTCCTCTTCTGTTAATCTGGGCAATCTATGTTTTTGTAGATATTCCTCCATTTCACTTAGGTTATCAAATTTATTGGCATAAAGTTGGGCAAAGTAACTCCTGATTATTGCTCTAATTTCCTCTTCATTGGCCAAGTTTAGTTCTTAGAGAAGATATGGATCATTCTCATTCACTGGAGACTTAAGGGACTATGAGTATAGAATGTTTCACATGCTTTGAGAAAAAATTTGAGAGAAAAATTGAAAATTGTTATTTGTTGTTACAAGTGAAAGGTAGTATTTCTGGAAAGAATTGTAATATAAAAATAAAATTCTTTAGCAGTACATAAAAGTGAATATTTGTATTCTACCTATTATACTTGTGACTTGTTGTTATGTTTCTGGAAAATGTAAATAGACTGGGAGGCAGTATGGCATAGAATACTGGACCTGACATCAGGAAATATGAATGTATGACCCTGAGTAATTTTCTTAGCAATTATATTACATATAAGATCTCCTGTGGACCATATAATTATTTAATTTAAAATGTAATATTAATTTATTGTATTTTTTATTGTGTTAAATATTTCACAATAACATGTTAATCTAGTTTTGACTATACTTGGGAGTAATGTGGGCCATTTGTAGCTCTCAAGCTTCATGTTTGACATCTCTGATCTAGATCATGGATTCCTAACTTTGGATCTATAAACTTACTGTTTTTTTAAATGTATTTGATAACTATATTTCACTATAATTGTTTTCCTTTGCATACTATGCATTTTATTTTATATATTTAAAAATTTCATTCTGAGAAAGGGTCTAGAGGCTTTACTAGACTGCCAAAGGGGTCCATGACAGGAAAGGGTCAAGTCCTTGATCTAGACTGAATAATAAGAGAGCAAAATGATTAACCACGGCAATTCTCTGCTCGCTGTAACACTGACATTTTATAGCATCTTGGTAGAAAGGACAAAAGGGGAAAGGAAGACATTCTAGGGAAGTTGAAAAATTGTAGAGATTGCACAATGCTAGGGATGGGATCAGTAGACATTTGGTTTATGTTCATTACAATACCACAATTCTCAAGTTTTCTTTCATAATAGTACATACATGATTCTTAATTATTAAAGAACCAATGGCTTTTTCAGTGTCTATTGCCTTTATCAATGCAGAGCACAGCCAATTCATTGCTTAGTATATTGTTATTGTAATTTGCTACAGTAAAAGCCATTGCTCTTTTGGTGACCAGGTCTCTATTGACATGCTTCTTAAAAATTATCTAGCTTTGTCACTGAATGAAGGATGCATAATCACTGAGTCCAATTCCATATTTGGATACATATTCAAGTTGCTAGGATCTATCAGAGTTTATGTTTCACTTGTGTGATCTTTGAGAATATAGAGTTAACTATATGACGATGTATGTGAATAAGACATAAATAGCAGTCAGTGATAAGCTATAAATAGTAACATCAGATTTTGGATTATAATTTAAACTATGAGAGAAAGAACTTAGAGACCATCAGTTCCTAACCCCTAATTTTATATTTAAGAATATATAGAAATTAATGGGTTAAGTGATTTACTCAGAATTACACAGCTAATGAGTGAATTTAAATTTATGATGATGTGGCAGCAGCTATATTAATGGCCTTATTTATTCAGCACAATTAATAGAGGCAAGGTCAGCAATTTGTATCTCGATACTAGGCAGAATATTCTGGAGAGAGAAAACACTATAAAGTACATAAAGTACATCCCCATACAATCAATAAAATATTATTTAGTGAACATCTATCACATACTTGGCACTACTAAAGAAGTTTTGGGTGAGGCAAAATATAAAATGTAGTGGCCTCAATGAACTTAAAATATAGTTGGAGAGGTTAGACCCATTTAAAATAATAACTGTTACTTAGACATTTCATCTTTCTTCTCACTTTAGAGATAGGCAGACTCAATCACTGAACATGGACAACCCACCAATGCTACCTAAAAACAAAATCAAATCTATTTTTTATTCTTGAGAAGTTCAACATGCACCCTGCTGTTCCACAATAATCTTTTTTTTGATAATAGCTTTTTATTTTAAAAATATTTGCAAAAATTGTTTTTAGCATTCACCCTTGCAAAACCTTGTGTTCCAATTTTTTTTCTCCCTCCCTTTCCCCCACCTCCTCTCCTAGATAGAAAGCAATCCAATATATGTTAAACATGTGCAATTAATTCTTCTAAACACATTTTCACAATTATCATTCTGCATAAGAAAAATCAGATTACAAATGAAAAAAAAATGAGAAAGAAAAAAAAAAGCAAGCAAACAACAACAAAAAAGGTGAAAATGCTATGTTTGGAACCACATTCAGTTTCTGCAGTCCTCTTTCTTGATACAGATGGCTCTCTCCATGACAAGTTTATTGGAATTGGCCTGAATCATATCATTTTTGAAAAGAGTCATGTCTATCAGAGTTGATCATCATATAATCTTGTTGCTATGTAAAATGTTCTCTTAGTTTCACTCACTTCACTTAGCGTCAGTTCATGTAAGTCTCTCCAAGCCTTTCTGAAATCATTCTGCTGATTATTTTTTATAGAACAATAATATTCCATAACATTCATATACCATAACTTATTTAGCCATTCTCCAACTAATGAATATCCACACAGTTTCCAATTCCTTGCCACTATAAAAAGGGCTGCCAACTATAAAAGTGTTATTTTAGTACATGTGGTGTCCCTTTCCCTCCTTTATGACCTCTTTGGGATAAAGACCCATTAAAGACACTGTTGGATCAAAGGATATTCACAGTTTGATAGTGCTTTGGGCATGGTTCCAAATTGCAAAAAGTATTCTATAGCATTCATATATCACAGTTTATTCAACCATTCCCCATTTGATGGCCATCTATTGATTTTTCAATGTTTTGTTAGCACCACTCCACTAGTGGCACTGCTGGGTCAAAAGGTATGCACAATTTTATAGCCCTTGGGGCATAGATCCAAATTGTTTTCCAATTCACAACTCCACCCACAATGTATAAATGTCTGTTGTCACACATCCCTTCCAACATTTGTCATTATTTTTTTCTGTCATTTTAGCCAATGTCAGAGGTGTATAGTGATATCTCAGCATTATCTGAATTTGCATTTCTCTAATCAATAATGATTTAGAGAGTTTTTTAAATGATTAGAAATGGTTTTAATTTCTGCATCTGAAACTTGTCTATTCCTTTTATCATTTATCTATTGGAGAATGGCTCGTATTCTTATAAATTTGAGCCAGTTCTCTTAGACATGAGGCCTTTATCAGATCTCTTAGATATAAAAATTTTCCCCCAGTTTTTTCCCTTCACTTCCAGAATACCACCTTTTATGTCTAAATCATGAACCTATTTTGACCTTATCTTGATATAGGGTGTTAGGTGTAAGATAATGACTAGTTTCTGCCATACTATTTTTCAATTTCCTCAGCAATTTTTTGACATAGTGAGTTCTTATTCTAGAAGCTGGAGTCTTTGGGTTTATCAAACACTAAATTATTATGATCATTTACTATTGTATCTTATGAACCTACCATATTCCATTGATCAACTATTCCATTTCTTACTTCCTACAAAGTGATTTTGATGACTGCTGCTTTATAATATAATTTTAGGTCTGGTACAGCTAGGCCACATTCATTTGCATTGTTTTTTCATTAATTCTCTTGTGATTCTTAATCTTTTATTCTTCCAGATGAATTTTGTTATTACTTTTTATAGCTCTGTAAAGTAATTTCTTGGCCATTTGATTGGTACGGCACTGAATAAATAGGTTAAATTTAGGTAGAATTGTCATTTTTTATTAGCTCAGCCTACACACATTATTCCTCCAAATGTTTATATCTAACTTTATTTGTGTGGAAACTGTTTTGTAATCATATTCATATAGTTTCTGGCTTTATCTTGGCAGGGTGACTCCCAAATATTTTATGCTATTTTATTTCTAAATGAATCAATAAACCATATATTTTTTTAAAAAAAATTCTAATAGACACTGCTTCATGAATCATTTTAGGAGAGAAAAATCAGAGCAAAAAGGAAAATACATGGGGGAGGGAAAAAACAGAAAAAAGAAGGGAAAAAATAATATATTTCATATGTTCAATCTCCATAGTTCTTTTTCTGAATACAGATGGAATTTTCTGTCCAAATTCTATTAGGATTGCTTTGGATCACTGAACCACTCAGAAGGACTAAGTCTTTCATAATTGATTATCACACATTCTTACTTTTACTGTGTACAATGTATTCCTGCTTCTGCTTGTTTCATTCAGCATTAGTTTGTGTAAATTTTTCCAGGCCTTTCTAAAATTAGCTTGTTCGAACAACTATTTTTTTTTTTTTTAAATAGAACAATGATATTCCATTATCTTCATATATTACAACTTATGCAGTCATTCCCCAACTGATGGGCATCTATTCTTTTTCCAATTTTTTGTTACCATAAAATTGCTGCTACTAGCATTTTTTCCAGATATGGAAATGATTTTATGATTTTCCTGGGATAAAGGTCCAGTAGTGGCACTGCTGGGTCAATGCATCTACACAAATATATAGCCCTTTGGGCATAGTTTGCTTGATATGACACTGAACATCAACAGTTTTTTTTGAATGAAATTTTTCTTTGTATCTTTTGGTACTGGCCTTTGTAACATATTGAAATGCTGATACTTTATGTGGATTTATTTTGTATCCTGCAACTTTGCTAAAGTTATTGTTTCTAGTAGTTTTTCAGCTGATTTCCAGAATTTTCTAAGTATACTATTATATCATCTGCAAAAAAGTGATAATTTTGTTTCCTCATTACCTGCTCTAATTTCTTTAATTTCCTTTTCTTCTATTATTTTTAATGCTAACATTTCTAATGTAATATTGAAGAGTAATATTGATAGTGGCAATCTTGTTTTACCCCTGATCTTATTGGGAATGGTTTTAGTTTGTCCCCTTTGCAAATGATGATTGCTGATGGTTTTAAATACATACTGCTGACTATTTTAAGGAAAAGTCCATTTATTCCTATATTCTCTAGTGTTTTTAATAGGAATGGGTATTGGATTTCATTAAATGCTTTTTCTGCGTCTATTGAGATAATCATATGATTTTTGTTAGTTTAGTTATTGATGTAATCAATTATGCTGATAATTTTCCTAATATTGAAACAGCCCTGCAATCTTGTTATAAATCCTACTTGGTCATAATGTATTATCCTGGGGATAACTTTCTGTAATCTCATTGCTAATATTTTATTTAAATTTTTTGCATCAATATTCATTAGGGAAATTGATCTATAATTTTCTTTCTCTGTTTTGCTTCTACTTGGTTTAGATATCAGCACTATGTTTTTTTTTTTTTTTTTTTTTTTTTGCTTTTTGCTAAGGCAACTGGGGTTAAGTGACTTGTCCAGGGTCACACAGCTAGGAAGTGTCTGAGACCAGATTTGAACTCGGGTCTTCCTGGATTCAGGGCTGGTGCTCTATCCACTGCGCCACCTAGCTGCCCCGAGCACTATGTTTTATAAAAGGAATTTGGTAGGACTCCTACTTTCCCCATTCTCCCCCTCCCCAAATTGCATGGTATTGGAATTAATTGTTTTTTAAATGGTTGCTAGAAATTGCATGCAAATGCATCTATATTTTATAAGTATTAATCCATTTAATTTAGATTATCAGATTTATTGGCATACAATTGAGCTGGTGAGAAATTCAGTCTTTTCATTTGTTATACTAGCAATTTGTTTTTCTTCTTTCCTTTTTCTTATCAAATTAGCTAAAGGTTTATTTTGTTGGGCTTTTTTTTTTAAAAAACAAGTCTCAGTTTTGCTTATTAGTTCAATACTTTTCTTATTTTCAATTTTATTAATATCCCATTTTATTTTCAAAATTTTACATTTGTTATTTAATTAAGATTTGTTTAATTTATTATTTTTCAGCTTTTTTAGTTGCATGACCAATTCATTTATCTCCTCTTTCTATATTTTATGCAAGTAGGCATCTAGAGATATAAAACTTCTACAAACTGCTTTGACTACATCCCATAAATTTTAGTATGTTATTTCATCATTGCCATTCCCTTCGATGAAATTATCAGTTCTGTCTATGATTTGTTGTTTCACCCATTCATTGTTTAGGATTAGATTATTTAGTTTCAAATTAATTTTTGATCCACTTTTCCCTGGTTCCTTATTACATGTAATTTTCATTGTATCACTATCTGGGGAAAAAAATCTGCTTACTATTTCTGCCTTTCTGCATTTATTTTGAGGTTTGATTTTTCTAATGTATGGTCAATTTTTGTGTTGGTTCTATATACCACTAAGAAAAAAAGTATATTCCTTTCTGTTTCCATTCAATTTTCTTCAGTGTGTCTATCATACTTAATTTTTCTAAAATTCTATTTATCTCCTTAAGTTCTTTCCTATTTATTTTTGGTTCAATTTATCTAGTTCTATTAGAGCAAGGTTGAGATCCCTCACTAGTATAGTTTTGCTGTCTAATTCTTCTTGCAGCTTTCTTAACTTCTCCTCGGAATTTGGTTGCTATACCACTTGGGGCATATATATTTAGTGTTAATATTGATTCATTATCTATGGTACCTTTTAGCAAAATGTAGTTTCCTCCTTATCTCTTTTAATTATATCTATTTTTGTTTTTCCTTGGTCTGAGATTGCCTCAGCTTTTTGTACTTCAGCTGAAGCATAGTTGATTCTGCTGCAACTTTTTATATTTACTCTTTACAACATATTACAGGATTCTGGCTTTTAGTCCAGTGTGTTATCTGTTATATTTTATGGGAGAATTCATCCTATTCATATTAACGTTAAAATTACTGACTGTTATTTCCCACCATCTTATTTTTCCCAAGTTATACTTTTCTCTTTTTTCTTCTTTTTCTCCTCCCCAATGTTTTTCTTCTGACCACTGCTTCTCTCAAACAGCCCTCACCTTTTAAAGTCCCCCCTTTTTATTTCTTTTCCCTTCTACTTCTGCTCTCCTTTCTATTAGCTTCTCCCTTTCCTTTCCACTTTCCCCTCCTACTTCTCCACAGAGTGAGACATGTTTCTCTGTGAAACTAAATATGTCTGATATTCTTTTTTGAGTCTAATCTAATGATAAGGTTCATACAGTGTTCATCCTTCTCCCTTTTTTCCTTAATTGTAATAGGTTTTTTCTTGCCTCTTCATGAGATGTAATTTATCTAATTTAACCTCCATTTTCCTCTTCCAATACAAACCCTTTCTACCTGTAGTTTTTTTATATCTTCTCAATAAAATGAAATTATTCCTACACTCTCTAAGTATACCCATAACAGAGATATTGTTCTCGAGAATTAAACATTCCATCTTCCCACATTGGGTTGTAAACTTTTTAGTTTTTAAAAGAAATAGTTATTTTTTTTTCTTTCTTTTTTACCTTTTTATTCTTCTCTTGAGTTCTGTGTTTGATGATCAAATTTTCTATTCAGGTCTGGTGTTTCCATCAGAAATAAAATAAAATTCACTTATTTTATTAAATGTCCATCTTTCCCATGAAAAATAATGCTTAATTTTGCTGAATAGTTGATTCTTACCTGCAATCCAAGTTCTTTTGCCCTCCAGAATATCATATTCCAGGTCCTTTGATATTTTAAAGTGGAAGCTGCTAGAATCTGGGCAATCCTGATTGTGACTTAATATTTGAATTGTTTCTTTTTAACTACTTGCAACATTTTCTGCTTGATCTGATAATTCTTAAATTTAGCTATGATATTCCTTGGAGTTTTCATTATTAGGTCTCTTTCAGAAGGTAATTGGTGAATTATTTTAATGGTTATTTTACCCTTTGATTCTAGGATATCAGGGCAGTTTTCCTTGATGATTTCCTGAAAGATGCTGTCTAAACTCTTTTTTCATCATAGTTTCCAATAATTCTTAGATTGTTTCTCTTGAACCTGCTTTCCAAGTCAGTTGTATTTCCAATGAGGTTTTTTACATTGTTTTGTATGTTTTCATTTTTTGGTTTTGTTTGATTGATTCTTGATGTCTCATTGAGTCGATTCATTTTCATTTGTTCAATTCTAATTTGTGATGAATTATTTTCTTCACTTAGCTTTTTTATTCCTTTTGCATTTGGCCAATTGAACTTTTCTTTTCTTTTTTTTTTACTGAGGCAATTGGGGTTAAATGACTTGCCCAGAGTCACACAGCTGTTACGTGTCTGAGACCAGATTTGAACTCAGGTCCTCCTGACTTCAGGGCTGGTGCTCTATCCACTGTGCCACCTAGCTGCTCCGCCAATTGAACTTTTAAACCAGTTGTTTTGTTCATTGGATTTTTTTTCCATTTCTCAAATTCTGTTTTTTAATGGGTTGGTTTCTTTTTCCATATCATCAAATCCTTTTTTAAGGAGTTACATACTTTTTCCATTTCTTTAAATTTACCTTTAGGTTTTCTTCAGATAATTTCTGTGTTTCCTTTCCAATTTCTCCAGTAAAGATCTCATTACCTTTCCCCATTTTTTTCTAACTATCCTTTAAGATTATTTTTGAATTCTTCCAAGAGAGCCTTGTGAGATGGAGACCAACTCATGTTATCCTTTGCCCCTTCATCTGGAGACATTTTGCCTTCAGTATCCTCAGAGTTTGAGGTCTGTTCTTCTCTTTGTCCATAAAAGATATTTATAGTCAGAGCTCTTTTTGCTTTTTTTTTTTTTTTTTGCTCAATTTTAAAGGTTGAGGTTTTCTTTTAGAGCAAAGGGGAGATTGTCTCAATTTTCCTCTGCAAACTCCAGTGGATTCATGCTACTCTGAAGCTGGTGCTGCTGACCTATGCTGGCTGGGTATATGAAGTCCTACTGATTATGTTGGGTTCAGGTTCTTGTTATTTGCCATCTGTAGTTGCATTAGAAGTTTCACAGCTAGTCTGCTGATCAAATGGCTTCTGAACCAGGACAGAGTAGCCAATGCTGCTGTATTTTGGCTAAGTGCCTCCGACTAGATTCCCTGCCCAAAGGTCCTCTCTGCTCTGGACCTTCTTGTGCTACATCCCCCCATGCCGCCTGCATAAGACAGACCTTTTCTGAACTTCCAGCATATCTTCTTCTTTGTTACATATTTTAAAAATATTTTAAATATTATTAAATATTAAATATTTTAATTATTAATTATAAATATTAAATATTTTAAATATTATTTGTTAAATATTTTATGGGTTATGTCACTCCAAAATTGGTTCAGAGGCTTGATATGATGTTGATTCTAAGGGAAGCCGGGAAGTGCTCAGGCAAAGACTGGTTTGACTTCACCCATCATCCAATATTCTTAAATGCAGAAAACCGGATTAAAATTTAATTGAGAAATATTAAACAAAATAAAAAAAATTAATTAAAAATAATGTTAGCATATTTCTAAGTCAGTATGCATCCTATAGGGATCTTTATGTATGGCTTAGAGACCCTCATTTCTATTTGAGTCCTTGTCCACAGTACCCCAGTAAAAGGCTCTCATGTTGAGGAAATCATAGCTTCAATAAATAAAAAAGCAGTCATTAAAAAGTCATTTGGCAGTGAGATTTCACCATATTTTAAAACAATAAGTTTGAGTCATTTACGTATTAATTTAAAAAATCTCCCATTCTTTTGTCAGTCATTCAATGCAAATGAAAAACTTTAATTTTTAAAATGTTTGAGGTTATTTATACTCCCTTACTTTTTTTTATAGAGACAGAATTTATTTTTTTCCTTTTTCTTTTCTTTTTTTTATTAAAGCTTTTTATTTGTATAACATATGTAGGGGTAGTTCCCCAGGATTGATCTTTACAAAGCTTTCCATTACAACTTTTACCCCCAGTCCCCTCCCCTCCACCCCTAGATGGCAGGAAGTCCACTACATGTTAATAATGTTGAAATACATGACAAGTTGTGCAAGAAAAATCCTATCTACAAGAAAAAAAAAAGAAAATCAGAGAAAGGCAACACAATGCAAGCAAACCTCAATAGAGAGCATGAAAATGTTATGTTGTGGTCCATATTTCATATACCTCTCTCTGGGTGTGTTTGGTTTTCTTCAGTGAACAATTGGAACTGGTTTGAGACAATTCTTTGTTGCAGAGAGCCATGTCCATCAGAATTGATCACATGTAATATTGTTGCTGTGTATAATGATCTCCTGGTTCTGCTCGTTTCACTCAGCATCAGTTCATACAATTCTCTCCAGGCCTCTCTGAAATCGTCTTGCTGGTCGTTTCTTACAGAGCAATAATATTCCATAACATTCATATACCATAATTTATTCAGCCACTCTCCAATTGATGGGCATCCATTCAGTTTTCAGTTTCTAGCCACTACAAAAAGGGCTGCCACAAACATTCTTGCTCATATGGGTCCCTTTCCCTCCTCTAAGATCTCTTTTGGATATAAGCCCAATAGAAACACTGCTGGGTCAAAGGGTATGCACACTTTGATAACTTTTTGAGCATAGCTCCAAATTACTCTCCAGAATGGTTGTATCCGTTCACAGTTCCACCAACAATGTATCAGTGTCCCAGTTTTCCCACATCTCCTCCAACATCCGTCATTATC
>JAJPUD010028905.1:0-14304 GCA_023553655.1 Myrmecobius fasciatus
TAATTTTACAGGCAGACAGAGCAACCTCCGTGACCTGCTCAGCTAGGAAGTGCCCAAGGTCCCATTTAAACTGAGGTCTTCCTCTCTCCAGTCCCAGCCCTCTAGGATCCTACAACTAAAGACAGAAGAAACTTTAGAAGCATTTTACAAAGAGGAAAGCCGAGACCTAGAGAGGTGAATTGACTTTACCCAGATCACAAATAGGACCAATAAATCACTATACATTTATTAAATACCTATTATGTGTCAGACACTGGAGATGCAAGAAGAGGTTAAAGACAATCACTGCCCTCAAGTTACTTACAATCTAATGGATCCTAGATCTAGAACTAATGATGACCTAAAAGGTCACCTAGTCCAACCCCCTCATGTTACAGAGGAGGAAACTGAGGCCTTCTCAAGGAAATAAAAGAATTTGCCCAACATCCCACAGTTACTAAATGGGAGGGCCTCTGACCTCGAACATTTTCATTTTCCAAAGATCCAGAGAGAAAAGGGGACTTTGGCAGCTCAGATGTAACAGAGCTGGCCTTCAAAACCAGGTCTCGGGACTCCCAGATGGAGTGCTTTTGCCACCAAGCTGCATTGCCTCCTGTCTCTTCATTCTTCACCACAGACCTGTTTAGAGAGAGGGGAAAAGGCCATTACTCATCTGGGGGGGAGAAGCTTCAGAATCCAGAGCCCAGCACTGGAGCAAACGCAGAACAGATCATTTGAGGAACAGATCTGAAAGACCGTCTTGTCCAATGCCTTCATTTTCCAAAGACAGAAACCGAGGCCTGAAGGGGGAAAGTGATTTGTCTGAGCTCACACAGGCAGTGAAGGAGCCTCCAGACTCCTAAATCCCAAATATAATGTCATACTTTTTTTTTTTTTGCTGGTTTGTGGGCCAAAGTCTCTTGGCTCAGACTGACTGGGTTCCAAGTCACCTCCTTGAGAAGTATTCCCATTCCTAAAGGCTGCCCTCCATCAGCAGCAGTCCACTGAGGTTTCTAAGACCTGCTCTGCATCTCTTGTAATCCCCCTACAGTAGAGAAACACCTGAATCTGAAATGCCTTTGTCTCCCACAGGTGCTTCACCCTACCCAGGAGTGCAAATAGATGAGGATTTTTGCCTCCGACTCAAGGAAGGCAGCCGAATGAAATCCCCCGAGTATTCAACTCCAGAAATGTAAGTTCTCTACGTCAAAGATCCCAAGGTTGAATCTTGCTGGCCTTGATACCCAAATGCCCATTGGGGAAGTCTCAATGAGTGCTGGGAACTGACTCAAAGATCAGAGAGTACTACATTGAGAAGGAACCTTTGGTTCCTCATCTAGAAGATAAAGGCGTTTCACCTGATGCTCATTTCTTAGACCTGGAGAGGGCAAGGTGACTTATTCACAGTCACACTGGCTGTTGGCAGCTTCTGGTCCCAGCTCTGTATCTGCTATTTGTTCCAGTTCCTCTTCAGAAGAATTGGGGTAGTCAAGACTCAATGGTAAACAAAAGCACCCAAGTGATTGCTCAGTGTCAAAAGGCCTAAGAATAGTTGCCCAAACTCCCATTCGGGCTTTCCCCATTCAATCTGAAGAGAGAGTAAAAAGGGCACTGAGTTCCGAGTCTGAGGATCGAGCAGAAATCAGTCAAAGCGAAACACACTGTGCAAAGTGCCGGAGCTACAAAAAGAGGCAAAAGATGGTCCAATCCCTAGCCTCAAGGAGCTCCCAATCTAGTGGGGAAGACAACAAGCAAACAGGTTTGCCCAAATAAGTTCTGTACAAGATAACTAGGAAATAATGGTCAGAAGGGGGGCCCTGCAATTAAGAGGGATTGGGGAAGGCTTCCTGTAGGAAGTGGGACTTTTAAGTTGGGACCCACAAGCAGCCAGGGAGGTCAGGAGTCAGAGGAGAGAGGGAGGAGGAAGAGTGTTCCAGGCCTGGAGGTCAGCCAGAGAATCTCTAGAGCTGAGAGGTGCAGGGTTTTGTTGATGGAGAAGTCAGAAGGATTGGGTCACCAGGCCAAAAAGTGCATTTCAGGGACAAAGGCACATGAAGACTTAGAAAAGCAGGAGGAAACCACCCCTGCCTGAGACATCTCCACACTCAGGGTTCATATGGACTATTTGCGCCTGATCTGGGCTAGACCCTCCTGAGCTCAGACTGAGCTGATCAGCCATAGACAGAAACACTGGACCTTGACTCCAGCGTGGTGATGTCATTTGAGTCCTCTTAGTACCAGACAGCCATCAACCAGCTTCCTTATTCAGGAGGACCTGAGTTTGAATCCCTGTCTGCTACTTCCCACCAGTTTCATCTTGGGCACTTGCCTACTACTGCGCTGAGGTGACTTAAGCCTCCTGTTTGATGCTTTGGTTCCCAGAGCTGCCTGGGAGCTGGTGGTTTGCAGGGTGAGTGAAAGTAGGATAGTAGCAAAGTAGAAGGCCAACCACCAGATTACCCGGTATGACCATCTGGTGTTCCTCCTCAACCTGCAGCTACGAGACCATGCTTGATTGCTGGAATGGTGTATGCATGGAGAGACCCACTTTCACCGAACTGGTTGAGCGCCTTGGGGACCTCCTGCAGGCCAGTGTTCAGCAGGTATGTATATAGCCCCGATCCAGTTATATTAAACAGGCGCTTGTGAGCCTCAGGGAAGAAATCATCCATGTGGGAAGACCTGGAAGGGTGAGTGGAGTGGGTTGGGAAGGCTTAGGAGCCAGGTGCAGGGGAGCAGGGATTCCATTTTAAAAATGAGATTTACCCACCCAGGGCCAGAAAAAATATACCGGAGGCTAATTAGGGAGACTTAGCAGCCCCACACCCTGGAGGAACAATAGTCCTTTTATCTCTTCCTCCTTCTCTTTAATTAGCTTTTCATGTCATAAACTGGCAAGACTGGGGCCCTGGATATGCTCAAGCCAAACCAACTGTCTTAGCCCTCACTGCCTCCTGCAACCACTTCCCAACCCAAATGTGTTGCCATAATATTGGAGAGAAAGGACTCAGTCTCTTTCTAGTAACTGAACCTTGAACTGAGTTGGCGCCATGAACCAATTATCGCTTCAACTCAGTTTCTGTGCATACCCTTAAACACTCACCAGAGAGACAGAGACAGAGAGAGAACCAGAATGGAGGGAAGAGTTTTACTTTGCTGGCTCCCACTTTTGGCTGTTTCATTAAATAAAAGCAGAGGAATGGGAGAGAAAAAAAGAGGGGAGTGTTTCAGGCAGACAGAAAGCAGAGTGGGGAATTACAAAGAAATGGTGTGAAAGGCCACAGTTTCCCCTTTTGTAAACACTTTCAGCCAGAGGCCAGGTACTCATCCTAACTGTGTGGGGCTAGAAGCAATGAATGGGTCTCATTCATATGCCTTGGGGTCCACCAGCTGTGTACTCATCACCCTCACCCCTTCCCCCCTCCTCTTGTCTTTCCCTCCCTGATCACTTCTGTTTGAAGTCAGAGCTGCCCCTCCCAGGAGATCCCCTTCTAGAAGCTTGGGTTCCATTGCAAATGCCCAGCCTCATAAGGGAAACTAGCTCCCTCCTCCCACCACCAGGTGGTGCTATCAGATTTGCCCTTATGATTGCTATGGATTTGAAATCGGGAGAAAAGGTTCAAAACTTGCCTCTGTGCCTCCTAGCCATGAGCCTGGCCAAATCAGTCGATTTCTCTGAGCCTTTCTCTGAGCCTCATCCATACAAATGAAGTTAATGATTTTTATACTGTCAGCTTCATGGGGATCCTTGTCCCTAAGATCCCATATGTGACTTCAGACAAGTCTCCTCATCTTGCTGGAGCGCTCAGTAAGATGAAGGGGATCGGACAGGTTGGCCTTCCAGATTTCTTCAGTCTTTAATAGAAGAGACTTCAAAGTATGGCCCCATCTTTTTTTTTTTCTCACCTAGGCCCCGGGAGTTTGTAATCCTGGTAACCCATGAAAGTATTGCCTGCCCTTTCCAAATCGAAGACAAGGACCGCCCCCATCCTCTACTCTCCCCCCCCCACCTCACTACAAAGTGTCTGATTGAAGGACAGAGCTGGGAGAGACCTTAGAATATAGAAATCGAGCATGTGAAAAGGCCTTTTAATGGGTCTCCCAGTTCTGCCCTTCCAACCTTCCATACTCTCTGTTCTTTTCTGTTCCATAGCCTCTAATAGTCCATACTGTGTTTGCTAAGAAGGTTAGAGTTCAACAGCAGCATTGTGTACATAAGGAAACTGAAGCCCAGTGTGGGACTGGTTAGTAGTAGGCCCAGAGCCCAGACTCGAGTGTTTTAATCAATCTCTCCTAAGCCATTGTAAGTCAGTGTCTGAGCCCCACAAAACCCTTGTTGGAGCTGCAGGAGAACTTCACCCAAGCCGGAAGCCTCCTACTGGCATCAATCCCCAGGGCAGCCCCAGGGAGGAAAGCCAAGTAGAGAGACATGGGGCATTGGGATTTAGGCTGTGTCTCTTTTGCCTGTACAGGAAGGAAAAGACTACATCCCCTTCAAAATGATTGACAAAGAGCTCGACTTCAAGGCCAGCCCCATGGAAGTGAATGTGAACAATGACCCTGCTCACCAGAGCACTGAGGAAAACAGGTGAGAAAGACACTGTTACTGTGACCATTCCTGTCCCTTGAAGTCTGGGAGACTTTTCACGATTACTTTAGCAAAAGAAGTCATAGAAGATTTGGAGCTGGGAGGAAGGGAGACCAACTCCTACAGTCTTAATGCTAGAAAGGCCTCACACAAGCATGCTGAGAGATATTAAAAGAGTCCAATAATCCGGGCACAAACTACTCTCTACCTGTGCCAACTTTCTTGCCCTGTGACTCAGTTTATCTATCCGCAAAATGAAGAGTTTGGACTTGATCTCTAAGGCTCCTTTGAATTATATTGCTAAAGCCCCTTCTGGTTCAATTATTTTCTGGTCCAAGAATTTAGAATTGACCTAGCCTAACTGCCTCATTTTACAGATAAGGAAACTGAGTCTCAGAGAGGAAAGTTAGTGACAGAGATAAGGCTATAAAGCTAAACTCCTTCACTCCCATTCCCCGTTCAGTTCACCTCAGCACATTTTGGTTAAATTCCTACATATTCACTAGCTTCGAAGAGCAACCAGTAAAGGGGATACAAAAGTATAGCCCATTCTAGGCATTCGCTCTTCAGCTCAGAGACCGCATTTAGAGCTGGACACAACCTCAGAATTCATTTGCTCTCACTACTTCATGTGTCAGAGGAATGAACTGGCCGGGGCTGAGAGTGGAGAAATGTTTCGGGTGTTGGGGTGGGATCAATATTTCATTATATAGGGGAGGAAAGTGAGAACCAGGAAAGTTAAAAGACTTGCCCAACTTCTCCCAAAGGAAACAAGCCTTAGAGGTGAGACTGAATGTCCACCATATCCCACTTCCTCCATGACAACTGTCCTCCAGTGGTTGAAGGACCATTCTCTAGACCCTTTTCTTAAACTGTGGTTTGCAGTCCCCTAAGAGAGGAAGAGGGAAGCCTCGATCCCTTGCCAATTCCTTTTCATTCTACTCTGCAGCACGTCTCCCAACCAGCCCCCTCTGCCTTCTGGCCTCTTCTTCCTACAGAGAGGACCATCTCTTCAACTGCAGGTCCTTAGCCTCTCTCAGCTGAACTATTACAAAGCCAAAAGGTTCCCCCGCTATCAGCCTCTCCCCGCTTCTCTCCAACCCTACCTTCTACATCACTGCCCAAGTAATACTCCCAGTGCATGTGTAGTAATGCTCTTCACAAAAGCCTTCAGTGCTTCTCCACTCACCCAATGAAAAAAGTACCCAAGATCCTCCCAAATCTTTGCCTTTATCTTACCCCTCTTCCTTTCCCATATTCTACTATCTGTCCACCCGAGAGAAATGACTTTCCTTCTCCCGTTCTCATCCTGCCAACAGTGGGTGAGGGGGTTATCCATTCCAGACATGAATAGCAAGCACAGATTGCCGCCCCCCCTGTGTACCAAATGGGCCAATTTGACGGAGGAAAGGGGTATCCACAGACAGGCTAAAGACAGCTTAGCGTTGTCTCTTTTCATCCTCAGTTCTTTGGCCTATGATAGGTGCTTGCACATAGTAGGCACTTGACAGACACCATTTGAATGGTTTGTCAGGATCTCAGCCATGAGGTCCTGCTTGTTTGTACCCTGTGCAGCGTTCCCTGCTGCCTCTCTACGATAAGCTACTGTGGCTCTCATCTTAAGGGTAGACATCCCCTGGACAAGAGAAGACACAGCCTGATAGCTGGGTTTGAAAGGCCATCCTATGGAGGAAGGATTGGCTTTGCTCTGTTTGGTCCCTAATTGGCAGGCCCGGGAACAGGGGGCAGAAGGTGCAGAGGTCACTTTAGGTTCAGTGCCAAGGGAACCTGGTGTGTCGCTTGGTAGAATGAGGTGAGAAGTGGGTTTTCCTTGGAGATCTTCAAACAGCAGTTGGGTGACCATCACCGCTTTGGTGAGATAGAGGGAGATTTCTTTCAGGTGTGGGCCAAGCAGGTGCCTTCCACTCTCACTCACTCTCTGTGATTCAGCCAGCATATCAGCCACGCTGCATTGGCATACGAGGAGCAGTGGAGGTATCCATCCACAAATGGGACTGAAGCTCAGGGGCCGCTTCTCTCTAGGCCATCGACAAAGGCCGGGAGTAGAATCCAAAAGCAAAGGCTGAGGGGTGAGCGTTACCCACGTTACTATGAACCCGCTCCGAAATTTCTGGCGCAATGACAGAATTCTCTCTCGCTCCCACAGAAAATTTGGCATCCATATGCGCCCCCTGAGCAGCAAGACTTCCAGCGAGGTCCTTGTGGAACTCAAGAAGACCAGGTCTGAGGTAAGCTTTTCTTCTGCTCTCCATTTAATACAAGGCTGAAGATTTACCAAGACTCTTGTGAAAAAAAAGAGGGGAGCTTGAGTTCAGGGCCCCACAAGGGCCACATGAGGGAAGGGGAAGAGAGAGAACAGGAATGGGGGAGAGTTGGGAGGCAGGGGCGTGAACACGGAGTTAATCATAATTTAAAAAGCACACATTTCTAGAGGACTTTACAGTTTGCCAGGCTCTTTATAAACATGATCTAATTTGATTCCTCATAGCAACTTTGGGAAGCAGGTGTTATTATGATCCTCATTTTACAGAAGAACCAACTGAGGCAAACAGAAGCGTCTTCTCATGTTCCAAGTCTGTTGGCCCTGTATTCCACCTGCTTCCACTTTTGTTTTATTTAAGTCATGTCCTATTCTTCATGACCCCATTGGGGGTTTTCTTCTAGAGATACCAGAGGGCATTGCCCTTTCCTTCTCCAGTTCGTTTTATAGATGAGGAAATTGAGGCACACAGGGTGACTTGCCCAGGGTTACTAGTTAGGAAGTTCCCAAGGCCAGAGTTGAATTTAGGATAAGCCCTCCTGACTCTAGGCCAGTGCTCTATCCATTGTCATACCACCTAGCTGCCCTCACCACCACCTTCACACACACACACCAATAATGACTTCAGCTCCACAAACATTAGGTTTCACACTGCGTTCATTCTAGTCCTTCAGGGACTAGACAAGGAGTGATGGGGAGGGGGAGATAATGAGATTGGAATTGATTTGGAGAGAGTCAGAAGCAGAATTCCATGGCTCTGTAAGCAAGCACGACCCAGACTGGACGAGGTATTGGCCCATTTCCTCCCCCCTCTCATCCTTTCTTCTCCTACCTCTATACGTTTCAACCCCATGCCTGGAGTGAAGAGAATCTTTCCTTTCCTCCATCACCCAGCTCTACCTGAGGTCTAGATTCTAGCGTCCAAGGACATGGCTGCCAGTTCTGGCTCTGATATATGGGAATGGAGAGATTGTAGACGAATGACTTAACTTTCCTTATCTTTAATAGAAAGAGGTTGGACCCAATCTCAGAAATCATGGCCTGCAAGTGGCAGGGCTCTTAGCTCTCCTTTGAAGTCAGCCATTGCAGGGGCTTCCTCTTCTGTGAAATGTTCCCCAACCCTAACTACTACCATCTCCTCAAGTCCAGCTCAAAGCAAAGCCTCAATCAGTTTTACAGAGGGGAAAACTGAGGTTCACAAAGCTCTAATATGGTGGACAGAGATTCCAACCCAGGATTTCTGATTCCAAGTCAGGGCTCAGGTTAAGCCTCCCTTAAATTGGCTCATCACCCTCTGCCTGGTGTTCCAGGTGGAGAGTAATTTGTACAGTACCAGTATGTGTTGGAGGAAGCCGACTAGAACGGAGTCAGTCCTTTGTAGGAATGGGTTCAGAGAGGCTAAAGAATTCACCAAGGGTCACACAGCTAGTTGTGATCTTCTGGATACCGGACCACCTACACATCATCCATTCTCATGATCTATTTGCTGGCCAGTAAGACCTCAGAGAGGTATATAAAGATATACAGTGGTACATGGAGGGGACCTGGCACAGAGCTGCCCATTTCCTTATCTTTAGGAATGGGAACAATTATGTTTGATTTACGTGCCTCTTGGCAAGCAGTCAGTGAAAATGTGTACACCTTTCTAAGCTTCAAGCCTTAGGCATTAGAATTGAGTTACACTTAAAATTGTGGACCCTCGGGGCAGCCAGGTGGCCCAGTGGATAGAGCACCAGTCTACTTAACACATCCTAGCTGTGTGACCCTGGGCAAGTCACTTAACCTCAATTGCCTCAGCAAAAAAAAAAAAAAAAAAATTGTTGACCTTCTTCCCTTCTTCTGTCCAGGAAAACAAGTTGGAGAAAGGGCTGATGCTGCCTTCAATGAAGCGCCTGGAGACTCGATCCTGGCCATATGGACTCATGGCATTAGCGTGAGTACAAAGGGTCCACGGGGGCTAGAGGAGAGACATATGTCTTTGGCCTAGCCATTATACTACCTGTTGCCACAGAAAAGGGACAGCCTGGTGCAATGGAGACTGGGGAAGGAAGAGATTGAGGATTATCGTAAATGGCCCCTCTCCCAAGCCCAGAGGTCCCCCAAGGCTGAGGCCCTTTTCTCATTTCCCTTAATGTTCTCTGACTTGGTGACCTTATCGAGTCCCATGGGCTCAACGGTTGTGTCTACTCAGATGACTCCCAGCTCTCTCGATCCAGCCCCGATCCCTCTCCTCAAGCATCATGTGCCTACTTGCCTTCTCTCCCCGATTGTCTCCATAGGCATCTCAATTGTTCCAAACAAAACTCAGCTTTCCCCCCAGATCCCATCCTTTCCCTGTCTCCATCGAGGGCACTAGCAGCTGTTTAGTAACCCAGATTCACAGCCCCAAGTTGTCAGCCCTTCCCTCTTTTTCACTCCCAGAATCCAATTGGTGACCAAGTTTGGCTCATTCTAAATCCTCCACCAATTATATCCATCCCCTTTTCACCTCCCAGTTGATGTCCCTATCCCCAGTCCTGACTATCCTGGTCTCTACCCAGCTGCTTCCTCTGCCATTAGAAGCTCTTCTCATCTCACTTTCACTTAGAACTTATTTAGTTCCTTCGCACACTCTACACTTGAACCAAACCAAGCTACCCCCTGTCTCCCAAAGCCAGCATTCGATTTCCCACCTCCATTTCTTTGCCTAGGAGGTCCAACTTGCTTGAAATGCTCTCCCTCCTTACCTCTACCTTTTAGACATGCTTTGAGATCCAATTCAGGTGCCGCCTCCTCTGGGAAGCATTCCCTCACGCCCCAGGTCTAAACACCCTCTCCCCTCTTCAAACTGATCATCTCATCTCAGATGGCCAAGTTAGCGCCTCCTAGAAGCACCCCTCCTCCTCGTGTTTGGCGCTTGTGTCAGCGTAGCCCTGACATCTAGTGCAACACTGGACACTTTTTTTTTATTTTGACCTGTGGCTTGCTCGGTATAGATATCTCCCAGCGGGGTAACTCCTTTTTCCAAGGCAGATCTGCTCCTGCTCTGTAACTTAGAGACTAGAGGGGCGCAAAGAACGTAGCCAACATATGTCAGAAGTAGCATTTGAACCCAGCTCCTCCTGTCTCTGAAGTCAACTCTATCACTAGCCCATGCAGGAGCTCAGGCCAGGTTATCCCTGGGACCAGCTTCAATTCCCCCCTCATGAATTTGCAGCAGCGTTCCCAGGCATGGTCCTGCCAGCAGGTCAGGTGTGACAAACAGCTCGGTGTCACCTCAGGGCGTGCTTGCTGGATCCAGATTGTCTCGGCAACTTTGATGTCGATGGCCAAGGAGCGCACGGAAGAAAGTACTGCAGCCATTGACCCCCTCCATCTGAGAGGCTCATTAACCCCAATGAGAACCATTCATAAGGGCACGTGGCTTTCAAAACTCCAGCTTGGACTGGAAGAGAATCTCAAGGAATTGGGTTGGCACTCAAGACTAGGGAGGCAAATACATGGAACTTGGAGTGACTACTGGGGCCAGGGGATTAGGTGGCATCCTTAAGTGCCAATTTGTCTGGCCTCCAGGCTCTGGGCATCTCAGTTGATTCCCAGAGTCCTAATGATGCCAAAGGCAAGCTTGGCTTCTAGGCCCCGAGGGGCTTCCAGCTCTGGGTTCTAACATCAACTTAACTGTCTTAGAATGTTCCATGCTTTGAGAACATAGAATTCAAATTCTAGGTGTCCAACATACAGGATTTTTTAAGCTGTCCTAACGCTGAGGCAGCTAGATTGCCCAATGGATAGAGCACTGGCTCTGAAGTCAGGAGGACCTGACCCTTAAACTTAACATTTTCTAGCTGTGTGACTTTGGGCAAGTCACTTAACCCCAATTGCTTCAAGCAAAAGAAATAAATGAACCTAATGTCAAGAGAAGAAAGTCTACCTATAAGAATGGAATCTCTTTAGTCTACTTTTGTTTCCTGGAGTTTGGTTAAGAAAATATAGTTTAGGGGCAGCTAGATGGCGCAGTGGAAAGAGCACCAGCCCTGAAGTCAGGAGGACCTGAGTTCAAATGTGATCTCAGACACTTAATACTTCCTAGCTGTGTGACCCTGAGCAAGTCACTTAACCCCAATTGCCTCAGCAAATATATATATATAATTTGCACATCCAGAGGGGTTGGTGGCAGCAATATATACAGGAAGGAAGTACTGAGAGGACAACAGAAAGGATCACTGAAGGCATCAGTGGGGGTAAAAAGGGAAATCAGATGCTGACCTTAGAGCAAGGAAGCCTTGGGTTCAAGTTTGCTCTTTGACACACTCCAGCTGGACAGATCACTTAACTTTTTGCCCCAGATAACTAAGATAACCTCAGTAAAGACCAATAAAATCCTAGATCTGGATCACAAAACCTTTTGACTCAGGGCCTATGATAACTAGCTCTCTCCACCCCGAAACACTGTTTCTCATTTACTAATGAACACATGAAATAAGCTAATGACTTGTCCCAGGACCTATTCTATCTGAACTTCATCAAAAAAAGATGAAAATCTAATGATGAAAAATAGTCAACTTTATATTGCTTTGAAAACATGATTGGTTTTTTTAAATAGCATTTTATTTTTCCAAAAACATGTAAACATAGTTTTCAACTTTCGTTTTTGTAAGACTTTATGCTCTAAATTTTTCTCCCTGTCTCCCTCACCTCTCCTCTCACCGGACAGCAAGCAAGCTGATCTAGGTTAAATAGGTGCTAGCCTTTTAAATGTATTTCCATATTTGTCATGTTGCGCAAGAAAAATCAGCTCAAAGAGGGGAAAAAAAAAAACATGAGAAAGAAAACAAACAAACAACAAGGTGAAAAACCTATGTTTTGATCCACATTCAGTCTCCATGGTTCTCTCTCTGGATACGAATGACATTTTCCATCCCAAGTCTATTGGGATGGCCTTGAATCACCTCCTTGTTGAAAAGAGCCAAGTTCATCACAATTGATCATCACATAATCTTGTTGTTGCTGTGTACAAAGTTCTCTTGGTTCTACTCACTTCACTCAGCATCAGTTCATGTACATCTTTCCAGGCTTTTCTGAAATCAGTCTGCTCATCATTTCTTATAGAACAATCATATAATATTCCATCCTATTCATATCCCATAACTTATTCAGCCATTCTCCAACGGATGGGCAGCCACTTAATTCCCACTTGCTTGCCACTTGACAAAACCATTTTTGCACATATGGATTCTTTTTTATTATCTTTGAGAAACATCAGTAGTGACAGTGCTGGATCAAAGGATATGCACAATTTTATGACTCTTTGGGCATAGTTCCAAACTGCTCTGCAGAATACTTGGATCGTTCATTTCACAGCTCTACCAACAATGCATTAGTGTCCCATTAGTGCCATTGTCTTTTCCTATCATCTCAGCCAGTCTTAGAGACATAAGGTGATACCTCAGGGTTGTCTTAATTTGCCTTTCTTTAATCGATAGTGATCTAGAGTGTTTTTTATATGACTTAGAAATGGCTTTAATTTCTTCATGTGAAAATCCTTCCTATCTTTTGACCATCTATCAACTGAAGAATGGCGTGGATTCTTCTAAATTTGAGGCCGTTCTTTATATATTTTAGAAACGGGGCCGTCAAAAACATTTTTCCCAGCTTTCTGCTTCAGAGATTGGTCTTGCTCCTTCTCCATGTAACAATAGTCCCTCAGGAGGTTTTTTGTTTTTTTTTTGGCTTTTTGCTGAGGCAATTGGGGTTAAGTGACTTGCCCAAGGTCACACAGCTAGGAAGTGTCTGAGACCAGATTTGAACTCAGGTCCTCCTGACTTCAGGGCTGGTGCTCTATCCACTGCGCCACCTAACTGCCCCCCTCAGGAGTTTTTAAAAACCAGACTTCTGCCAGAGCCTACAGCCTACCTACCAGCCCACACAGGGCTCAGGCCGGGCTACTTCCAGGCCAAGTACCACTAAGTAGGTCAAGCTGTCCTCTGGGCCAACCCCAACCCCCCACCTGAATCTGGACCAGAATTCTTGGCAAAAACAAAAATGGGTTTTCTAACTGCTTCCCTAGTTGGAGTGATCTCTGGTACTTTGAGGCTGGATCCTTCCAGGGTCCCTGCCCTGTCTTTCTTATCAGAACACAAGGGAGATTGGGTTTCTACTTGGCCGGAGCTTCTTAGAGTGATGACTGAATCGAGACAACAGGAAGAGAAAGAAAGAAAAAAAGCAATAAGAGACAGAATCTGCGTAGTTTCTCCAAGCTGTTTCTCCAAAACAGAGAGACACCGTATTCCATGTGATTCAGCAAAAGAGGCTGACTGGCCTGTTCTGCTGGCAAGCCTAGCTCTCCATCGTGAGGACCCAAAGCCCTGAACCCCCAGGGCAGATGGAGGTCTTAGCTTCATACTAGGCCCTGGCTCTGTGTGTGTACCCTATCTTCCCCACCCCTTTACCCCTCAATCTGAAATAAAAGGAGGGAGGTAGTCCCAGTATCCTCCAGGCCCCATGCTATCCCTGACTCCCTAGGCAGCCGTCCCACTGTCCCCAATCATTGGCCCGGGCCCCGGGGGGGGGGGTGGGGCCGCGCCTCCCCCCCCCCCCAGCTAACTAGGAAAACTGAGCCAGGAGGAAGCCCCTTCTTTCCCATTTAATACCCCTCTGCCTCTGTTTAAGTTACTCTGCTTTTAGTTACTTCCCACTATCATTACCAGCTGAGAATAAAGAAGTATAGAGAAATAGCAGGCAGAAATGCTGAGCCTGTGAGCCCAAGAAAGGCCTCCCTCACCTCTCTCTCTCCCATTCCAGTGAAAGTTATAGTGACTTCCCATTGCCAGGGTACTGAGCAAGCTCTTTCTGTCCAAATATTCTCTTTTTTCCTTAATATATTTGATTTTACATTGTTTTCTCTCTTTTTTTCTGATAGCTTTTTAGTTTTTTCAAAATACGTGCAAAGAGAGTTTTCAACATTCATTCTTATTTATTTATTACTTTTTTTTTGCTGAGGCAATTGAGGTTAAGGGACTTGCCCAGGGTCACACAGCTAGGGAATGTTAAGTGTCTGAGACCAGATTTGAACTCAGGTCCTCCTGACTTCAGGGCTGGTGCTCTATCCACTGGGCTACCTAGCTGCCCCTCAACATTCATTCTTACAAAAGCTTGCCTTGCGTATTTTTCACCCTCCCTCCTCCGCCCCCAATATAATTCAATATAGGTTAAATGCATGCAATTCTTCTAAATATATTTCCACATTTATCATGCCGCACAAGAAAAATCAGATCAAAAGGGAAAAAAATAAAAGGAAAAAAAACAAGCAAGCAAGAACAACAACAAAAAAAGGTGAAAATACTGGTCGTTATCCACATACAGTCCCCATGGCCCTATTTCTGGATTCTGCCCAAATATTCTGCCAAGTTCAGTGTGATGTACCCATTTTGCAGATCAGAGGCTCCCAGAAGCCATCAAGTCCAACCTTCTTCCTTAT
>JAJPUD010028906.1:0-14301 GCA_023553655.1 Myrmecobius fasciatus
TGTTTCTACTGGGCCTATATCCCAAAGAAATCATAAAGGAAGGAAAGGGCCCCACATGTGCAAGAATGTTTTTGGCAGCCCTTTTTGTAGTGGCTAGAAACTGGAAACTGAATAGATGCCCTTCAATTGGAGAATGGCTGAACAAATTATGGTATATGAATATTATGGAATATTATTGTTCTGTAAGAAACGACCAGCAGGACAATTTCAGAGAGGCCTGGAGAGACTTGCATGAACTGATGCAGAGTGAAATGAGAAGAACCAGGAGATCATTATACACGGCAACAACAATACTATATGACCATCAATTCTGATGGACATGGCTCTCTTCAACAATGAAATGTTTCAAACCACTTTCAATTGTTCACTGAAGAAAGCCATATACACCCAGAGAGAGGAATGTGAAATGCGGAGCACAACATAACATTCTCATACTTTTGATTTAAGTTTGCTTACATTGTGTTTCCTTTATCTGATATGTCTTCTGTGTAGATACGATTTTTCTTGCACAGCAATGGTAAGTTTGGAAATATGTATTCATATATTTGATTTGCCAATATTTTAACATAATTAACATGTAGTGTATATCCTGCCATCTAGGGGAGGGGTGGGGAGTTGGGGGGAAAAATCTGTAACAGAAAGCTATGTAAGGGTTAATGTTGAAAAATTATCCATACATATGTTTTGCAAATAAAATAAAATGTAAAAAAAAGAAATGTGGGTTTTAGCAATCATAAAAGAAAAAGAAATTAAAGGAATTAGAATTAGCAATGAAGAAATAAAACTATCCTTCTTTGCAGATGATATGATGATATACTTCAAGAATCCTAGAAAATAATCCAAAAACATTCTGGAAACAATTCACAGCTTTACAAAAGTTTCATGATATAAAATAAACCCACACAAATTATTAGCATTTTTATATATTACTGACAAAACCTACCAGCAAGAGATAGAAAGAGAAATTCCATTTAAAATTAATGTAGACAGAATAAAATGCTTGGGGGATCTGCTTGCCAAAAGAAACTCTAGAACTATATTTACAATTACAATTACAAATTACTTCTCACACAAATAAAGTCAGATTTAAACAATTGGAAAAATATCAGTTGTTCATGGCTAGGCTGAGCTAATATAATAAAAATGACAGTTCTGCTAAATTGGTCTGCTTGTTCAATGCTATACCAATCAAACTGTCAGAACATTATTTTATAAAGCTAGGAAAATAACAACAAAATTAATCTGGAAAAACAAAAGGTCAAGAATATCGAGGGAATTAATGAAAAAAATGAAGAATGATATACCAAATCTAAAACTATATTATAAAGCCACATCATCAAAAACATTTGGTACTGGACAAGAAATAGAGTGGTGGATCAGTGGAATAGATTAAATACAAATGACACAATAATCAAGCCCTACAGCAATCTAATATATGTAAACTCCAAAACTCCAGCTTCTGGAATAAGTATTTGACAAAAATTGTTTGGAAAATAATATGTAAGAAACTTGGCATAGACCTACAGCTCATACCCCATACCAAAATAAAATCAAAATGAATACATGATTTGGTCATAAAGTATGATACTATAAACAAATTAGGAGAACAAGGAATAATTTACCTATCAGAACTTTGGGAGAAGGGAGGAATTTATGACCAAAGAAGTACTAGAGAATATTATGAAAGGCAAAATGGACAACTTTGATTACATTAAATTAAAAAGTTTTTGCAAAAAAACCAAACCAAACCAAACCAAAAAAAAAAAAAAAACAGAAATAAGATTAAAAAGGAAGTACAAAGCTGGGGAAAAAGTAGTTACAGTCAGTATTTCTGATAAAGGCCTCATTTCTAAAATATATAAAAATTGCGTCAAATTTATAAGAATACAAGTCATTCTCCAATTGATAAGTAGTCGAAGGATATGAACAATTTTCAGATGAAGAAATTGAAACCATTTCTAGTCATATGAAAAGGTGCTCTAAATCAGAGAAATGCAAATTAAGACAACTCTGAGATACCACCACACACCTCTCAGATTGGCTAAAAGGACAGGAAAAGATAATGACTAATGTTGAGGGAATGTGGGAAAACTGGAAAATGAATACATTTTTGGTGGAACTGTGAAATGATCCAACCATTCTGGAGAGCAATTTGAAACTATGTCCAAAGGGCTATAAAATTGTACCTACCTTTTGACCCAGCAGTGCCATTACTGGTATCCCAAGGAAATCATAAAGGAGGAAAAAGTATCCACATGTGCAAAAATGTTTCTAACAACTCTTTTTGTGGTAGCAAAGAATTGGAAAAGGAGTGGATGCCCATCAACTACAAAATGGCTGAATAACTGTGGTACATGAAGGTAATGGAACATTACTGTTGTATAAAAAATGATATACAAGTTGATATGAACTGATGCTGAGCAAAACAAGCAGAACCAGGAATATCTGGTACAAATGACAGCAAGAATGTGTGATGATCAACAGTGAAAGGCTAGGTTCTTCTCAGTAGTTCAGTTATCCAAAGCAGTCTCAATAGAGTTTAGACAGATTTTTCTCTCTCAACGTGATTCATAAAGCAATGTATACTAAAAATAAACAAAAAATACTCCAATAAAACAATAACAAAGACAGATCTAAACAAAAAAAGAAAAGAAAACGGGGTGAAATTCATATATCCACTTCTCTATGCTTAAGAGTAGGATTTTGGTGTCTTAGATGTGTTTGCGTCCCCAATATGGCAGAGGGAATTATTGTAATGACTGTCCATCTAAGATTTAAAAAGCACACTTTTTTTCTGAATTGTTCCTGTCTCTGTTCTTGTTTTTCTGCTGATTTGTCACAGTTTGCCTTGTCTTTGTAATTCAAACTATTGTGAACTTCTTGGAGGAGAGATTCAAGATCCAAGACTGTCCTGATTAGATTGCAGCCTTGATTAAAGACCTCTGCAGCTTGTGATTATGTTCAGCCTCTCCAATGTACAGTAGGCTTTCCAAAACCCTCTCCCCATATGCTGGAGTCAGCCTCAGTTTCTCTCTAGATGGGGACATCCTATCCCCAACTTCCCAAGTTCTAAAATCCTCTTGGGACCCTAGGTATATAGAAGGATGTGGCCCTCTAAGTTTCACCTCAGGAAATACTGCCCCACTCACTTTCTCTCTCTTCTCTTTAGATAGAGACTACCTCAAGGTGATTTGGGGAAATCTGGGGACCTCTTATACCTTAAGATCTTTCCCATTTCCCTCCCAATGAATAGGCCATGGAATATTAGATTCCTTAAATGAGAACAATGGGACAAAAATTGTATCCAACAAATAATTTGTTCTATTGCTAAAAAACTGCTTTTGCTTGCATAAGCTTTTGCAATCAAAGTAGTTTATATCAAATGAGAATACATAGACATCTTTTGTATATTTTTATAACATAATATATTTTAAAATATTTTGACACTGATAGTCATACATCTGTGCCATAAAAACATCATAAATATTTTAGCCTTTCAGATTAATTATGAAAAAAGATCTAATTGTCAGTTAGATTAAGTACTTTAAATTGATTTTCAAATCATTCTGCTTAAATTCATTTAGAACTAACCTTAATTAAGCTGTGGATTTGGGATCTTTAATGTAAATTTGGCTAATTCATCAGTTCATCATTTTAGTTTTGAATGGGTATTTCTCTCCTTAATGCTGAAAATTGTGATCTTTTTCTACATGGATTTTCAGGCAATAATTACATAAATGAAGCAGAATAGGCCTGAAATTGGCCAAATGTTCTAGATCTGTGATCTAGAGAAATATGACATTTGATGGATTTGATGATTTAACAGGGGTTCTACTAAAATAGAAAATGCAGAATGGTATTTCAGTTGAAATTCCTGATTTTCTAACAGCTTAATTCTCCCTAGAAAGTTGCCATTTCTGATGCTTTAATACTGACTTTCTAAATTATCATTACTAATTCATCCCAAAAAAATCTTCAGTAGCCATTTATTGTTGGTGGGATTTTAGTAGCTGACGTATTAATGATGATGAAAAATAGTAAGTAAGTAAGCCCTAAATTCCCAGGACAAGTCTTTGCCATTTAGTCTGAAAGGTAGCTCTCTTTCTTATGAAAAATGCATTTTATTGTAGAATGTAAACTTTCAAGCTAGTATGGAAGAAACTAGGCATTGATCCACACCTAACACCACATACCAAGATCAGATCTAAATGGGTTCATAATTTAGATATAAAGAGTGATATTATAAGCAAATTAGAGGAACATAGGAGAGTTTACCTCTCAGATCTGTGGAGAAGGAAGGAATTTGTGACCAAAGAAGAACTGGAACTCATAATTGAAAACGACAGATAATTTTGATTATATTAAGTTAAAAATATTTTTACAAACAAAACTAATGCAGACAAGATCAGAAGGGAAGCAATAAATTGGGAAAACATTTTTACATTTAAGGGTTCTGATAAAGGCCTCATTTCTAAAATATATAGAAAATTGACTCAAATTTATATGAATTCTAGCATGAATGGTCAAAGGATATGAAAAGACAATTTTCAGATGAAAAAATTAAAACTGTTTCTAGTCATATGAAAACATGCCCTAAATCACTATTGATTAGAGAAATGCAAATTAAGACAACTCTGAGATACCACTACACACCCATCACATTGGCTAAAATGTCAGGAAAAGATAAAGATGAATGTTGGAGGGGATGTGGGAAACTGGGAAACTGATACATTGTTGGTTAAATTGTGAACAGATCCAACCATTCTGGAGAGGAATTAGGAACTATGCTCAAAAAGTTATCAAACTGAGCATATCCTTTAACCCAGCAGTGTTTCTATTGGGCCTATATCCCAAAGAGATCTTAAAGGAAGGAAAGGGACCCACATGTGCAAAAATGTTTGTGGCAGCCCTTTTTGTAGTGGCTAGAAACTAAATGCCCATCAATTGGAGAATGGCTGAATAAATTATGGTATATGACTATCATGGGATATTATTGTTCTGTAAGAAACAACCAGCAGAATGATTTCAGAGAGGCCTGGAGAGACTTGCATGAATTGATACTGAGTGAAATGAGCAGAACCAGGAGATTAATATAAACAGCAACAACAAAACTAAATGATGATCAGTTCTGATGGACATGGTTCTCTTCAACAATGAGATGATCCAAACCAGTTCCAATGATCTTGTGAGGAAGACAGTCATCTACACCCAGAGAGAGGATTGTGGGAACTAAGTGTGGATCATAACATAGCATTTTCACTCTTTTTATTATTTGCTTGCATTTTGTTTTCTTACTCATTTTCTTTCCTTTTTGATCTGATTTTTCTTATGCAGCAAAATAATTGTTTAAATGTTTATACATATTGGATTTAACATATATTTTAACATGTATAACATATATTGTATTGCTTGCCATCTAGAGAGGGGGTTGGGGGAAAGGAGGGGATAATCTGAAATACAAGGCTATATATGCAAGGGTCAATGTTGAAAAATTATCCATGTGTATGTTTTGAAAATAAAAAGCTTTAAAAAAATAAATAAAAGAAATGGGGGGGGGTAGTGGTGTAAACTTTATCCATGTGATGAGCTACACTCCTTTGCATCCTGAAGAAGCTAAAGTTCCAGCAGAAGACAGACCTCCAAACCTTGACCCCAGAATTTCTGCTCCCCAAAAGATAGAAAAGGAGTAAATGATGGGTCACAGCCCAGGGTCTACTGTCCAGCCAAGAATTGGGGAAAAATTAAAACCTTTTTGTTCCTTATTTGTCTCAAAAAAAAAACCCACTCTAATTTATCTTCCTTAATTCTCTTTTACTACTTTGTAGGCTATTAGAATTGCTAGCTAAGCAAATTGTTAATGTGCTAGACCTACTTCAGAGTCTAGCCAGAAACCCCCTGGCCTTCTCTTTCACCAAAAGTTAAGGGGTCCCCCAACTTAAAGTCCCACTCCTCTGAAGTAGCAGGGCCCCCGGGAAAGACCATTTTCTTTCCTAGGGTTCATGGTAACCCAATAGTGACCTGGGGGTGCTGTTATTGGATGTATTTCGGGGATGCCTCAGATAGATTATAGCATTTTGCATAGATCCCACTTTTTGTGGAACAGCAGCCCAGGGACCTTCTTGTCAAAGGTGTCTTTTGGCAGTGAGAACTCCTCATTGTGCCTGAGATAGACTCTCTAAATTGAGACAATCTCTTGATCCTAGTAGATCCCCTTTTACAAACCTGTATTCTCTTTAAAATTACTTATGCAAATAGCTTTTAACTAGCTCTTTCAGCCAAAAGAGAAGTAGAACTGTGGAAACCCTTCCCTATCCTTAAAGGCCTCCTAGATTAGAGCATAGGAAGAGTTCTTTGATAGGAAAAGTTTTTAACTGGTCATAAAGAAAAACCTGACATATTTCTGTAAACCTAAAACTGGCCACTTTGGATTTACAGAAATGGTTAATTAAAGTTATGGAACTGCTAAAACATGTTAGCAGATTTCAGGGGTTTTGAGACTAATCATTAAGTTGTTGGACACTAATTGATTTGTTCTTAATTGACTCAAAAGCAAAATGCATTTGAGATGAAACTTAATAAATACTAATTGGTAAGTAATGGTTATTTCTGGATTTAAAGCACTGAAATTTGGCTTCTAACTAAAAGCTATCTGTGGTCCTGAAAGGCTTGCAGAGAGAAAAAGCACCCTCTCTGTGTGATTTTCCATGCTTCTCTCCTTTAGCTTTGTGGAATCTGTGTATGTCTCTGGGTAAAAGGGTTATGGTGTATTGGCTCAGCCATTCTGCACCCTTTCCCCTTCAACCCTAATTGTAGAAGTGAATTGAATATATGGATTTGAAAGGGCAGTTGTCTGCCACCTTAAATTTTGGGGCTGCGTGTTTAAATTAGAATTCTGATTCTGAAATTGTTTAAGATAATTACTAATAACTAATGCGTGCTAAAATTGTGAACTTGTTTATTCTGGTATAAGATCTTAGAAACTCATGTGCAAATATTCAAGTATTACTACTGGAAATTTCAATCTGTATTTGATTTGATTGTAAGCAAAAGTTGAGTCACATATTTGTATCTCCTAATTGGATTAAATGTCTTCACGATGTTATGTTGCTTTCCAAATTGTATATTGGGCAATTATAAAATATTATGAGCTATGATTTAAAATTCTGTCAGCTCTGTTGGACATATGCCTAACTTTGTTTTGTGGAATTTTCACTCAAAATTATTTAATTATCACTTATGTTCTGAGTTTTAGAATTGTCTTGTTTCTTTAGCAAAAACACTGAAACTTCTCAGAAGATATTAACTGAGTTCATGGGCTCTTTCTGAGGTTGTAGTATTGGGATAAATTATTCTCTTGAGTTATTTGATATATTATCTAGATGGATTTTATTCTTGAATCTGTTAGCTCATTCTTTCTAGCGGTTAGCAAGGTCATAAATAAGCCTTAAGAGATGAGCTTAGTATAGAATGTGAAATTCTCATATAAGAAAGAAAATATAGGTGTGATCTTAAATTTAGGATTGAAAACTATGTAAGTTTTATTTTCTATCAGTTGGCATAATTATAAATGAAGGCATAGTCCACCCTTCTCTCTCTCACTGGACTGTCACTGCTCCTAGCCTGTCTGGAGCTCTTCTCCTACTTCACTCATTATTGGTGGGTGTGGAAAGAATTCCACTAGTGCTCAGCCCTTCTTTGGTCCCCACCCTGCTGATTAGATGAAATCTCTTTAAACATTTCCACAACAGGACAGTTGCTCACTCCTCAATCCATTAATATAGAAGTTACTATTAGCCTTCTGCCAAGCTATCTGGGAAATAAAGTCCTTGGCACACTTTTAAAACCCCTTTTCAATCTATGTTGAGACATTTGTTAGATTTCTAAATTCTCTGAAAATGGTTACTTCAAAATTCATTCAGCAAATTATCTAATATTAAGTGCACCCTGGTTTCATTGTTTACTACCTTCCACCATATCAACCCTAAGATAGTTTTAGGTACAATGATTTGCAAACTTTTTTTCTTTTTAGATCTAAAGCCTCTGATAAGGGATTGGGCTACTTTAGAGAGAATTTGGGGTAACTATAATTAATATTATTTCTCAAGTTTGAATTCAGGTATGGATGAAAACTAATATATCAGAAAACCCACTATCCCAGAAAAATGCTACAGAACTTAAGAAGATGGATTCATCTGGGTAAAAGGAGTTTGAAAGGTGGCTTCTTGAACTCTACTTGAGGTCAAGCTTCTAACTTGATTGCCAAAAGCATGTTCTTTTCTATAGGAATCATGCCCACCTAATGCCTGAGCCTGGCAAAGGGGTAGAATTCATCTATGGTTTTCATACCTGAAGTCAAACAACTAAGGATGCTTTGCCCTGTCACTGCTTTTTCCCCCTCTTATAGCACATCTCTATAATCAGAGCAAATGAATTTTAAGCTTTAAACCACCATGACCATTAAAGAGTATGAGCAAAATCTCAGTATAAAATCTTCTTGTTTTCTATCTGAAAGTATATAGTCATTAGGTAAATGGCAGTTTTCCATCATTGGGTAGGTGAATATTTGATATAGTGATCTGTTTGTTACTAGAGATATATCTTATTAGAAATATGCTTCTAAACAACAATATTGCATGATGATCAATTCTGATGGACATGGCTCTCTGCAACAAAGAATTGTCTCAAATCAGTTCCAATTGTTCACTGAAGAAGACCATATACATCCAGAGAGAGGGATATGAAATATGGACCACAACATAACATTTTCATGCTCTCTATTGAGATTTGCTTGCATTGTGTTGCCTTTCTCTGGTTTTCTTTTTTTTTCTTGTAGATAGGATTTTTCTTGCACAACTTGTCAAGTATTTCAACATTATTAACATGTAGTGGACTTCCTGCCATCTAGGGGAGGGGAGGGGACTGGGGGTAAAATTTGTAATGGAAAGCTTTGTAAAGATCAATGCTGGGGAACTACCCATACATATGTTATACAAATAAAAAGCTTTAATAAAATATAAAAAAAGAAAAGAAATATGCTTGTATAAGATCTCTAAATCTTTAAAATCATGGCAACATTTAGCTTCTGATGCAACAGTTTGTGAGACTCAGTTGCTATTCTTATGCAGTGACTTAGAAAAGAAAATTTAGTGCAGTTTTTTTTTTAAAGTAACTAAAGAGTTTTTGTTACCTACATGCAAAAAGTCAATTCTATTTAAGTTAATGGGGAATAACATCTGGTTTGTCCTATGTGCCTGTGAAACAAACATAGTTTTTTGTAATCACACCATAGGAAATTGGTTTGTTGATGCAGTCACAAAAGAGACTGCTATGATTTGGGCCTTCTTACTCCCCCAGTTCTCTAAGCAATGGATTTTTGATTAAAGCCCCATCCCAAGTGTGAATATCTGGAAACCCCACCTTTACTGTATCCCAACAGAAAGCCATGTTATGATGTTATAATTCTCTGTTGGTGTCACATCTTCCCAATTAAGCCTGTTTCTACACCTGATGCAGAGAAAATTCCTCAGAAGGAACAGCCAGGCCAGCACAAGAACAGCAAAGTCTCTACTAGAGATCACACTTTGTTTTGGGCTGCCCAGCTCTTTACAGAGTGATTAGGCTTCAGGTCACCCAAACTGTGGCTAAGGCACTTAAAATTAATTACTTTCTCCACTCTGTCTGGCAGACTATCTTCAGAAAAGGTGGAGAAGATTCTATTCCCTTTAAACACATTTCCCAGGGATGAGAGCTCTGTTCTTAGTGCTCTCTCAAGCCATTTCTGCCCCATCCTGTGGGCTCCTGTCAGCAGAACTTTTGGTCAGAGTAGGACAAAGCCTGATCTCACTCAGTTATCTCTCTACCCAAGACCTTTTGAATACTTCAGCACATGTGTCCTTGGCCACCCAAGCGACCCCTTTGCTGCTTGCAAATCTCTGCTGCTTAGATCTGTTTTAGGCTTCAAATGACCCTTACTTGACAACTTCGACCAGTTTCAGGGATCTGACTCAGAATTCACTGGATAATGCATTTCAGTCATCTTGGCCCACTTCTCCACCCATTCCCAGCAAGAAATAGTTTCAGAGGATGAGATCATGGCCCCATATCCCAAAGGACTTTGGGCCCCATTTGTTTGGAGGGAAACTGTTGGGATTGGACCCCAGCAAAGTACCACCCAGTGTCCGAGTGGGCCCCCAGTAAGGTGCTGACTGATTGTGTTAATCTCTGCATTTGTGCCCTAGTAACTAACTTTGTACCCCTGTGATATTCACTAATGTGGCTTCGGTTTATCTCTTAAAAATCCAACCCCACAGACAAACCGCTGTATTTCACTCCCAGTTTCTGGACACTACTTAACAAGTGTCCCAGGACTTGGCTCCTAAAATTTCAGCATTGGTCTGACAGGCTCTCTTCTGTTTAGGGACCCCAACCCACTTTTCAAAAGATTTCTTTAAAAGAGTGGGGAATGATGACAACCTGGATACTGTGTTGGACAGAGAGAAACTAAAGAATGGATCCCTGAGGCAAGCAGGGGAGAAGGCTCTGAAAGAGATCAGCTTAGTTCAGTGGTCCCACCCTTTAGGGAGGTGGTCCAGTCTGAAATCCAAGTTATGTCAAACTCTTAAAACCTGCCCTCTGTAAAAATGCCCCTAAGGTTAAATTTCCCCTATAAAACCTACTTGTAGGGCATCCCATGGCCAACCCATACCCATGCCCACCACAGCACTCTGCCTTGTACCCCATGACATTTGGTACCTCCCCTGTCTCTACTAGGTTTCCCAACCCCACTTCTAGCTAACTAACTTTTTTAGGATTCAGGATTCAGTCTGCCAGCTAAGGACAAGCCCCAACCTCATGCTCCTTTCTACTAGATAATTGTGAGTTCCATGAGGAATTTGTCTCCCATAGACTCTCCCACTCTATTCCACATCCACCATTCCCTGTGTCTATCATATCCCTTCATTTTGTCTGTAACCTATTCTCTAAATTAATCTACCTTTTGCCAAAGAGAATGGCCATTGTGGATTCTTCACCTGACTGAACCCCAATTTTTGGTTTCTGCCATCATTTTGTGACAAATCCCATATCACAGATCACTCCAAAATGATGCCCTCTAGCTTAATTGGGGAGATATGACACTAACAGAGAAATATAATCTTGGGGGGTTTGACATCATAACATGGCTTTCTGTTTGGATACAGCAAAGGTGGAGTTTCCAGATCTCCCCACTTGGGATGGGATTTTAATCAAAAGTCTATTGCTTGTAGAACTGAAGGAGTAAGAAGGCCAAAATCAAAGCAGCCTTTTTTGTGACTTGATCAACAGAGAATAATACAAAGAAAATTCTAGGCCGATATCATTAATGCACATTGACTCAAAAATTTTAAACACAATGCTATCATTTAAATAGACTATAGCAATTTATCCAAGAAATTATTTATAATGATGAAATGGATTTATATCAGGGAAATTGGTTCAATATTAAGAAAAAAATATAAATAATATTTTGAAAAACAGAAAACTAAAACTACATGATAATCTCAGAGACAGAAAAATATTTGATAAAGTACAAATCTTTTATAATTACAAAAAACTGCAAAATATAGAAATATTTCAGTGTCATAAATAGTGGAATCTGCAATGGGAATACACTAAAATGATTTGTAATAAATAAGGGAATAAAACAAGGATGAGCATTATCTTCACTGTGATTTGATATAATCCTGGAAAGGCTAACAACAGGAATAAAGAAAGAGAAAGGAATGAAAGTAATAAAGATAGGTTTTGTTTTGTTTTTTTTTTAAGAAGAAAAAACTATTACTGTTTGGGAGTTATATGACAGTTTGCTTGGAAAATCCTAGAGAATTAGATTAGCCATGTCCAACTCTTCATGACCCTATATGGAGTTTTCTTGTCAAAGATACTAAAGTGGTTTGCCATTTCTTTGTACAGGTCATTTTACAAATAGGAAACTGAGACAAAATTGGGTTAAGTGATTTGTCTAAAGTAACACAATATTAAGTATCTGAGGCCACATTTGAACTCATGACAATGAGGCTTACTAATTTCAAAACTAGTGCTCTGTTTACTGTACTACCTAGAGAATCAGCAAAAATACAAATTGAAATAACAGATAGCTTCAGCAAAGTTGAGGGCTACAAAATAAATTCTCAAAAAATCAATAGCATTTTTGTATAATAGTAACAAAATGCAAGAAACAATAATAGGGAAATCCCATAATGCATAAAATATCTGGGAATGAACATCCCATAATTTATAAAAGAGTTGTAGAGATTCAGTTGCAAAGTATTACAAAAAAAGAACAATTTAAATAGCTGGAGGAATATCCAGTGTTCATATAGCTAGATTATGTGAACATAATAAAAAGACTCGTAGGCCAAGCCAGATGGCAAAGAAAAAGGACTATACTATCAAAATTAATTTATGCTTTTAATTCACTTGACAATTAAATTTTATTTTTTAATTGAAGTTTTTATTTTCAAAACATATAGAAGAATAATTTTTCAACATTATTCCTTGTAAAACCTTGTGTTCCAATTTTCCCCTTCTTCCCCCTACTCCCTCCCCCAAATAGCAAATAATCCAATATATGTTAAACATGGTAAAAATATATGTTAACTCCAATATAGACGTGGATATTGATACAATTATCTTGCTGCACAAGAAAAGAAGATAAAAAAGGAAAAAAAAAGATAAAGAAAATAAAATTCAAGTAAACAACAACAAAAAGAGTGAAAATGCTATGTTGTGATCTACACTCAGTTCCCACAGTCCTCTCCCTGGGTGTAGGTAGCTTTCTTCATCACAAGATCATTGGAACTGTCCTGAATCATCTAATTGTTGAGAAGAGTCATGTCCATCAGAATTGATCATCATATAACATAGAAATGTTTTCAATTTCTTCATCTGAAAATTGTCTGTTCATATCCTTTGACCATTTATCAACTGGAGAATGGCTTGAATTCTCATAAATTTGAGTCAATTCTAATTTTATATTTTTATATTTGATAGTTTTTCCCCCATTTGATCATTTTCCTTCTTACATTAGCTGTTATAATTTCATTTATACAAAACATTTTCAATTTCAAGTAATCAAAGATATCTCTTTTAATTTTTAAAATTGCCTTTTTCTCTTTTTTGGTTAAGATTATCATCTCCTTGGTTGTGAGATATATGTTTTTTTCTCATTTAAAAAATAATCTTTTGCACTAAGAATATATACTTATTTGGAATATTACAAAGTCTAAGTGTAATTTCTGTCAGGCTGCTTTCCAGTTTTCTAGAAGTTTTTTTTTTTTTTTTTTGTTTTTTGTTTTTTTTTTTTTAAAATCAAATGGGGGTTTTTTTCCCCCCCCGGGTAACTGGTGTTTTCCTAACAAACACTGTATTATTGAATACTATTGTTTCTGATTCCCCCTTGTCTTGTCTTTTCCATTGTTTTGTCTTTTTTTTTTATTAAAGCTTTTTATTTGCATAACATATATATGGGTAGTTCCTCAGCATTGCTCTTTACAAAGCTTTCCATTACAAGTTTTCCACCCAGTCCCCACCACTCCCCTAGATGTCAGAAGTCCATTACATGTTAATAATGATAAAATACTTGACAAGTTCTTGTGCAAGAAAAATCCTATCTAAAAGAAAAAAAAATCAGACAAAGGAAACACACTGCAAGCAAACATCAATAAAGAGCATGAAAATGTTATGTTGTAGTCCACATTTCATATCCCTCTCTCTGGATGTATATGGCTTTCTTCACTGAACAATTGGAACTGGTTTGAGACAATTCTTTGTTGCAGAGAGCCATGTCCATCAGAGGTGATCGTCATATAATATTGTTGTTGCCATGTATAATAATCTCCTGGTTCTGCTCGTTTCACACAGCATCAGTTCATGCAAGTCTCTCCAGGCCTCTCTGAAATTGTCCTGCTAGTCGATTGTTACAGAGCAATAATATTCCATAACATTCATATACCATAATTTATTCAGCCACTCTCCAATTGATGGGCATCCACTCAGTTTCCAGTTTCTAGATACTACAAAAAAGGCTGCCACAAATATTCTTGCACATGTGGGTCCCTTTCCCTCCTCTAAGATCTCTTTGGGATATAAGCCCAATAGAAACACTGCTGGGTCAAAGGGTAAGCACAGTTTGATAACTTTTTTGAGCATAACTCCAAATTTCTCTCCAGAATGGTTGGATCCGTTCACAGTTCCACCAACAATGTATCAGGGTCCCAGCTTTCCCACATCCCCTCCAGCATTCATCGCTATCTTTTCCTGTCA
>JAJPUD010028907.1:0-14301 GCA_023553655.1 Myrmecobius fasciatus
TTTATTTTTTTTTTGTTTTAATGGTATATTATTGGTATATTATTTTTCCAATTACAAATAAAACTTGTTTTCATCATTCATTTTTACAAGATTTTAAGTTCCTGTTTCTTTTATTTCTCCCTCCCTTATTTCCATCTTTCCCAAGACAGCAAACAAACTGATATAGGTAAAGGTGCAGTATATTTTTAACATGTTTCCATGAGTCATGTTGGGAAAGAAAAATCAAAATAAAAAGGGAAAATCATAAAAAAACAACAACAACAACTAAACAAGAAGGTGAAAATAATATGCTTCCAACCACATACAGTTTCCTTAATTCTCTCTCTAGAAGTGGATGGCATTTTCCATCCAAAGTCTTTTAGAAGTTTCTTGGATTATTGTATTTCTGAGAAGAGCTAAGTCTATCAAAGCAGATTAGCACACAATCTTGCTGTTACTGTGTACAATATACTCTTGGTTCTGCTCACTTCACTCAGCATCAGCTCAAGTAAATCTTCCAAGGCTTTTCTGAAATCAGCCTGCTCATCATTTCTTATAGAATAATATTCCATTATATTCATATGCTATAACTTATTCAGCCATTACCCATTTGATGGGCATCCACTCAATTTCTAATTCTTTGCCACTACAAAAACAGCTGCTACAAACATTTTTGCTCATATGGGCCCTTTTCTTTTTCTTTTATGGTCTCTTGGGGAAAAGACCCAGTGTGGCAATGCTGCTTCAAAAGATATGCACCATTTCATGGCCCTTAACGTATAGTTCTAAAATGTTCTTTAGAATGGCTGGATCTGTTCACAATTCCACCAACAATGCATCAGTGTCCGGTTTTCCCACATACCCTCCAACATTTATCATTATCTTTTCCTGTCATCTTAGCTAATCTTATATCTGTGAAATGGTACCTCAGAGTTGTTTCAATTTTCATTTCTCCAATCAACAATGATTTATAGCATTTTTCATATGAATTTGGATGGCTTTAATTTCTTCTTCTGAAAATTGTCTGTACATATCCTTTGGCCATATATCAATTGGGGAATGTCTTATATTATCTTTTTTTCTTTCTTTTTTTCTTAAAGTTTTTTTATTTGCAGAACATATGTATGGGTAATTTTTCATCATTGACCCTTGCAAAGCTTTCTGTTACAAATTTTTCCCTCTTTCCCCCCATCCCCTAGCTGGCAGGAAGTCTAATACATGTTAATTATGTTAAAATATTTGACAAATCAAATACGTGTATACATATTTATACAGTTATCTTGTTGTACAAGAAAAATTGGATGTATAAGAAAAAAAAAGTCTGAGAAGGAAAACAATGCAAGCAAACATCAAAAGAAAGCGTGAGAATGCTATGTTGTGGTCCACAATCAGTTCCCATAGTTCTCTGTCTGGCTGTAGATGACTCCCTTCATCACTGAACAACTGGAACTACTTTGAAACATCTCATTTTTGAAGAGAGCCTTGTCCATCAGAATTGATCATCATATAATCTTGTTGTTGCCATGTACAATGATCTCCTGGTCCTGCTCATTTCGCTCAGCATCAGCTCATGCAAGTCTCTCCAGGATTCTCTGAAATCATCCTGCTGGTTGTTTCTTACAGAACAATAATATTCCATGACATCAATATGCCATAGTTTATTCAGCCATTCTCCAATTGATGGGCATACATTCATTTTCCAGTTTCTAGCCACTACAAAGAGGGCTGAATGGCTTATATTCTTTTATGAATGAGGCCTTTATCAGAAATACTGACTATAAAAATTGTTTCCCAGTTTTCTGCTTCCTTTCTAACTTTGACTACATTGGTTTATGCAAAACCTTTTAAATTTAATGTAATCAAAATTATGCATTTTGCATTTCATAATGTTCTCTATTTCTCACTTGGTAATAAATTTATCCCTTCTCCAAAGATCTGACAGGTAAACTATTCCCTGATCTCCTATATTGCAATAAAACTCCTTTTAAAAGAAGGTCAAAGCTAGGAAGGACCTTACGATATAAAATATCAGTATTGAAAACAAACTTATAATAGATAATACTAAACCTAGAAGGGGCTGAAACTCTTCTGACATTGAATATAAGAGGTAGGAGGGAGGGTCCCTTATAAGATGAAATAATACATCAGGAATAAATCTTAGACAACTTCTCCAATCACCATTTTAAAGATAAGAAATCTGTATCTCCAAGAGAGGAGATGAATTGCCAAGGAGTACAAATGTCTGAATCCTATCCAATTTTTTAGCCTAGTACACTTTCAATACCAATTCACTTTAATAAAATCCTCACAAATAAACTTATAATCAACACCCTGACCTACTACGTAAATGAATTATTGGAAATATGAAGTGTGAGCAAAAGCATAATCTTTATGAAAATTCCAATTCCCCAAATTGTTTTCCAAGAGACTTAAACAGAAGAAACAACCAGAAGCTACTTGATCTTTCTTCTAAGCCTTCAAGGTCTGGCTTAAAAATCATGTTCATACTTTAAGAGAATTGACATTTGACATTTTTCCTCGTAATAAGTAATTTGGATAATAAAGCTGTAGGGAAATTGAACCTGTCAGCATGTTAAATGCATTTGTCTCTCTTAATATAATAAACTATGCTTAGGAAATGGATGAGAATTACAGCTACATTTTCGTTGATTTAAAATCTAATTTTTCATTTCAGTATTTACATTTTTTTCATACAAACCCCTAAATTTTTATTATGTTTATGTACTGTGTGGTTTCCTATGTTTCAAGCTGTAAACCCTATAAATCCTCAAATATAATGGGTTCCTTATGACACAAACTTTTACTGATAGAGGAAAATAAAGTATTGAGAGAAAGAGGTAGTTATTTGAGTACTGAATGTCATCTGACTATATTCCTTCCAAATTCTGGTAAATATACCCTACTGACATCCTACCCCTTCCTCCTCAAAGATTGAGGAGTCAGAAGCAGTAAGAATGTCTGAGAGCCAGGGGCGTGAGATTGAAGGCTAACTTGAACTCCTTGGCTCATCTTTACAACTTATCATGATATGGGTATAATAGGTGCTGGATTTGACATTAGGTGATCTGAGTTCAAATGTTGACTCATCTATTTACTATCTATGTGACTCTGACAAGTTATTTCTTTAAATTTGCTTATTTGATGCTAACTCAATTAAATGACAAGGGAGATGCACATTATTATTATCATTATTAATGAAAATAGCATCCCTGATGAGAAAAAGATTTAGAATTTCAGGAAGAAATGAGGAAAAAACTAGAAGTTAAATAGGAAGAGAACTTTCTAAGCTCAAATTATATTACAAGAGAGTGATGATTAAAAACAGAAAACACTACTTAAAACATAGAAAAAAAGACTGTAAAAACAGAACAGACACACAAGAATCAGTGATAATTTAATTCAAATCCATATGTTCAATAAACCTGAAAACATAATAGGGGAAAGAAGTCACTCAGATAAAAACTACTGGAAAATCTGTAAATCAGTCTGGCAGAATTTAGATTTAGACCAATATCATTAAAATCAAAATAGATATTAAAGTTCACACTAACACTAATAAATAAAAATAAGAAAAAATAGATCAGCTAGCATCTGAAAAAATCTTAATGAAATAATAAATAAAGGTTTTCACTAAGGATAAAATTATTCATTCTTGTTACATATAATTGAAAGGATTTTGAATGAACAAATTTAATTTAAATAGGATAAGATAATAATCAACTGACTAGGGGAAAACATTTACAGTAAATAGCTATGACAAAGATTTGAAAAAAAATTGACTTTTTGTGATCCCATTTGAGGTTTTCTTAGTAAAGATACTATAGTGCTTTGCCCTTTCCTAATCTCATTCATTTTACAGATGAGTAAACAGGCATAGTTAGGAAACTTGTTTATCATTATCATCACCATTATCATCATCATCAACATCAAAAGTATTATTTTATTATTAATATAGAGCTTGCCTTGCATTCAGGAACATCTGAGTTTAAATCCTTTCTCATGTATAGACTGACTGTGTGATCATGGGTAAATAATTTAAACTCTCAAAGCTCTGGGCAACTCTCCAGAAATATGAATTGCAGAGAAGGTCCCACCTGAATATTTAATATGGGGAAGTTTCCTCATTTAAAAGTTCTCTATATTAATGAAATCACAGATCCATTCTCTATCCTCACCCTTTGATTCCATGTCATTAAAAACCCCCAAAACTTTATTGCAGTTCTTAAGTAGGTAACATATTTGAAAAACACACATAAGTATGATTAGAAGACTACATAAACAGAGTAGTATTTCTCTTTGTGCTTAGTGCTTTAATAATAAATAATTCAATTACAAAGATTTTTCCAAAAGGATTATATTTTGAAAAATCATGTTTTAGATGCAGAGTAGTTTATATAACAGTATTCTAGAATTATGTATTGACAAAATTGGCATTGTTATTAATAGTAATATTCTGACTTCTGATTTCATTGAGATAGAGCAATTGCATCAGAATCAAGTAGAAATTGGTGCAACTAATCTGTACTTAAGTTTTTCTGCAAGCTCATATTGTTTTAAAATGTTTTGTTATATATGTTTTGTTATATTTTTATATTTTTGTTATATTTTTAATTATTTTGTTAAATATTTCCCAATCACATTTTTGTCTAGTTTGACTGAACTATAGATTGTTGTCACCAGCAAGGAGTATTTGGGCTATTTTTTTTAGACATCTCTAATGTGCAAAATCCCTAAGTGAAGAAATTCCCCATACAAATGCAGATAATTAACTCATATTGTCTTACAGACTTAACTGAGCAATGAGAGGTGAAGTACATGAGCTGTCTATGGCCAATAGTCAGTGCCTCCTAAAGAAAGTTTGTTAGGGACCATGTTGGGAGTCCTCTATCTGTGAAAGCCATCTATCACCTCCTACTGCCACCTCACAGTCATCCTCCTCCACAATCCAGTCCTGCTGGGCTCAGTGTGTTCCCTGTGGAAAGGCTATAAGAGATCAGGTCAGGTATTTTCCATCTATCATAAAGAGATAGATCCTCTTCCATCTGTACCAGAACAAGTCATCTTGTCCCACATTTTGTCAGCCCACTTTCCCCTCGACTATTCCCCTCTACTGAGCTACTTTTTTAACCTACAACAATATACTAAGATGGTCATACTTTGATCTTTCCAGCATTGACAAATGCACCATTTCCATGTTCAAGAATTCTGAAATTTCCATATGTAATCACATTTTTTTCGACTTCTCACTTCTCTTTCTCCCTTCCCTTATGGTAACCACCAATCCTCAATTCTCTCTCAGGCTATCTCTTTTGTACTAGCCTCTCTGTTTTCTTCTCCCTATCTTGATTCCTTGATGGAACAATTCAGTTGTACATTTCACTCTTTTCCTGAATCCCTATTCCTCTTATTATATCTCTTATTGAACCCAGTCAAAATTAAACCTTGGATCATTTCCACCATTCATTGCTTTTGTACCTCCATGTGTGCTGCTGAACAAAGGTAAAGAAAATCATACAATTGTTCTGCTGGGATCCACTACAAATGCATGTTATATAACTTCACTTCAAATGACTCCTTATAGCTGTGGGCCAATCCAATTATACCCTCATTATTAACTCACTGTCTTCACAGTGGCTGTTCCAGTTCTTCCTTCCCCTCTAAAGCATCTTATTACTTTCTTCTCACTACCCTCTTGATTGAGGAACTTGCTTCATATTTTAGAGGGGAAAATGAAGCCATTCATCATGAACTCCATCTTCTCGCCCTTCTTAATTCCTTCACTCAGGCCCTTCTACTACTTATAATATAATTATTGAAATTTATTTAAGATTCTACCTCATTCTCAACTAATTGGCAAAATGAAAAAAATGGGCATAGTGTATTTTAGAAAGCCATACTAATATAACATTTATAGAGTTCTGAGAACTGAAAATCAATTTGGAATTATTCAAGCAATGTTAATAAATTTGTCATGATATTCGACCTACTGTGATTACTTGCCCCAAGGCACAAGGCAGAAAATGTTCTAAACTTAACAGAGTGTAGTGTAATTACCAAGATTGTAGAAGTAAAAATCTTGGAACAAAGTAGATTTCTTTTATTGGAGGAATTATTGAACAAATTCTGCATGAAAGTAATAGAATATTATTTCATCTTAAGAAATAATGAGTTTGAAAAATTTAGAGAAGCAGAATAAGATGAAAGAAAGCATCATATAATGGAAATATTTATATACTTAGAGTGAGGAAGAGCTATGCTTATGTCTCATCTCAAATACTATCTATGAAATCCTAAGCAATTTACCCTCTCTTGACCTCAGTTCCTCATTTGTAAATTAAAGGATTAAGGTTAGATTTGTTTTTACAGCTAGAAGAGACCATGATCTGATGTCCACCTTTATGATGGCAAGTCTTTCTAGACTCATTTAGTCTGCCTCTTGGATGATAGAGCATTCAGCACTGAGTTTATATTTGAAGTCTTTGAAATGCAAAAGGAGCAGCCACAGTTTGTGCTCTGCTGATACAATTTTTGAGAACTCAAAGTCACTTCTTTGCCAAGATGAGACAAAAATAAAATTTTGATGGAAAATCTAATTCTTTAATTCAACTATTTGAAATGTGTTCAGTGAGAAAAACAAAATTCCCAAGTAAAGATCACTTTAATCATGTATTAAATGTGAATTTCAATTTTTATTTATTCTTGTATATTATGAAGAAGTATGGCACTGAAGATTATAGTGTGCAATTTATTGGTAAACAAAAATCACTGAAAGGAAGAAAGTGCCTATAGATTAGTCCTGCTTATTTTACAGTTTTAGCACCAAAGCAAATATCTGTATGGACCTTAAGAGAATTAGATTCACAGTTAATTCTTCTATGGGTTTTCAGTTAATGGATTTGAAATCCTTTAATGAAGGATGCATACTGAGCCAAGTTGTACTCATTTATGTTGAGCTATAATTAAGTCTATGAATAAGTAATCCAAAATGATACAAACTATGCATTTATGTGCATTCAAAACAAGAGAATTTTGTGCTTAGGCTCTTAGAATAGGAAATATATTAGTGAAAAGGTCCCTTAGAGCATGTTGCCACTTTTAACCAACAAAAGATTTGCAAAGCTCTTGATTTATATTCTCTTCTTTGGTCCTTCTAACAACTCTGCAATTAAGGTATGTAGAGTATTACTAATGCATTTTCATATAAGGAAGCTGAGGTTTAGAGAGTTCTAGTAACTTATCTGTTGTTACTTGACTAATGAATGTCACTGACATAAATGGAAACCAAGTTTCTGCTGATTTCAAAACTCATATGTGTTCAACTTCACAATATTGATTCCCTAAAAACATCTTGTTTTGTTAGATGATATCCCAGAAAGACATTTAAAAATAATTTTTTAGCAAATTATGTTCATATGCTCTGATCCTATTTACCTGGTTTCTTCAACTCCACACGCAAATATTAACCTCTTAGAACTACTATTCAAGGTATTATGGTTGGGAGAGTGGGACATGGTATGCAACAAGAAAGTAGAGAAATGCTAACTAAGGTGTTAAATAGTAAGGGCCTTGTGGTCATTGCTGCAGCCGTGAAGGTCTGGCAGAAATATTGGAAAAAATAGCAAATGTGGCTCTGGCCAATCATTGATTGGTCAGGCTGGCACTACTCAAAAGTGTTGTGATGATCAGTGTGACAAAGGATAATGAAGTGATTGGCATTCCTTTCATGGACAGGGAACTCAGAGAAGGCAAGATACATGACCAAAAATTTGAACAAGCAAGATCCCACCTGCCAGAAAGGGTTCAATACAGATGGTGATGCCTCCTAAAAGAGCCACATCTTGCATGTGCCCAATGTAGACTGAAACAGGAACACATTTGTTACGTACTATAGCATACTTAGCAAAACAAAACTGGAAACATTGTACCAGTGAAAATCAAGGACTCCAAATGGCTTCATTTCCTTAGTAACCTTTGACATAATGATCACTGGTAACTTTCTTTTACTACAAAAGTTGTTTTTTTTTATCCACTTATGTAATAATAGTCAAAAGAATGTACTACTTTTTTTCCTTTCTAATCTCAAGGAAAGATGATGAGAAGACATCTAAATAAAAATTGTCAGAAGTTCTATTATTTTCAGGGTAACATAACACACACCTGGATGATAACTACCAAAATTAACATATTTAAAGAATTTAATGGATAAACCAGAATATCATTGCATAAATAGACCCAGTGTTGTTCTCTGAAAAATAAAAAAAGTTGTGATTTCGGAACTGTCACCATACTGAATATACATAATCTTAAAAATATACAGATTTAAAAGTTTTTGGAATATAGATATCTATAGATACCTAGAAGAACTTAAGATCATGTAGGAAAAGGTGCATGTAACCAGTAACAGCTGTGTCCTATCTGCTGCTGGAGCTAGTCCTAAGAAGTTTTCAGTAAGTCTATTGGTGAACATAGATTGCAAAACTCTAATTCAAGAAGAGAAGAAAGAAGAAGAAGAAAAAGAAGGAAGAAGGAAGAAGAAGAAAGAAGATGAAGATGATAAAGAAGAAGAAGGAAGAAGGAGGAAGCAGGAAGAGGAGGAAGAAGGAGGAAGGAGGAAGGAAAAGGAGAAGGAGCAGAAGGAGGAGGAAGAAGATGAAGAAAAGTATCAGGAAAAAGGGGAACAGAAAGGAAAAAGAGAAGAAAGAAGATATGGAGGAGGATAAAGAGAATGAAGAAAGGAAGGAAGGAAAGAAAAGGAAGGAAGTGAAAGAGGGAGGGAGGGAAGGAGGAAAAAAGGAAGGAAAGAAGGAAGGAGGCTTGGGAAAAGTTTATTTTAAAAGATGGGAGTTTAACGGAGACTGGAAGGAAACCATTGAAGCTAGGAAGTAGAGATCACAATGTCCGAAGCATAAGGGAACGCATGTGAAAAGACAAGTGAAAAAATTACACAGAGGAATAGCAAGGAAAACAGTGTCACTGAATTTCAGGGTGTATGGGGGAAGGAAATGAAATGTGAAGACTAGGAAACTAGGAAATGATCAAGTTATGGAGGACTTTAAAAGTCAAACAAAAGATTTTTGTATTTTATCCTGCCAATAACAGGGAACCACAGAATTTATTGAACCAAAGACAAACATCCCACTTTCACTTTAGAAAGATCAATTTGACATTTGACTGATATGGAGAAGATTCATGAGGCAGGCACATTAACCAACAAGTTATTGCAATAGTCCAAAGAGTGAGGGAATGAGGTCCTGCATCAGGGTAGTAACAGGTGAGGATAGAAAGGAAGTATTTGCAAGGTGTTAGGAAAATAAAATTGGCATATTAGATACGGAGGGTAAGAAAGACTGAAGAGGCGAGGATGATACCTAGGTTGCAAATCTGGGTGACTGTGACAATGACAATGGTCTTGAGAATAATCAGGAAGTTAGGAAGAAGGCAGGGTTTTGAGGTAAAGATTGCAAATTTAATTCTGGATATATTGAGTTTATGATGTTTATGAGATATCCAGCACAATATGTTCAATATGTACTGGAAGTACATGGATGGAAGCCAGTTTATATGTTAGAGCTGAATAAGTAAATTTGAGAATCATCAGAATAGAGATAATTGGATCCCTGGGAAATTATGAGATCACCACATGAGATAATATAAAGAGAAAATAGAAGAGTCTCGGGACAACTCCCTAGAGTATACCCATGATTAATAGGCATAACCTAGATGAAAATGTTGCAAAGGAGCCTGCAAAGGAGCAACTTGGTAGGTGAGAGGAGAAAGAGAGGGCTTTCCTACTACCTTAGGGTCATTATCAGGACCCAAGGGAGAGAACTACTAGAGAAAGTGATCCAAGTTGCCATTCATGCGTGTGCATGTTATAAGTACATAAATCATGCTAGTCAATCAAACAAGCACTTATTAAGTGCCAGACACTGTCCTGGATGTCAAGTATACAATGACAAATATTAAATAATTCCAATCCTCAAGGTGCTTATATAGAAAATAAATATAAAGTGGAAAGGACGGCACTAGAACTTGGGGAGATAAGGAATATTGTTAAAGGTACAGTTTGAACTAAATTGAGAAGGAAACAAGGAATATAAAGACAAGGAGGGAGTTGATTCCAGGATTGGGAGACATGTAAAACAAAGATACAGAGATGGACAACTAAATGTAATGAGTGAGAAGAAGCAATAAAGCAAGTCTGGTTTCATGTCAAAGTGTAGATGGAAAAATAATATATAATAAAGCAAAGTGAGTTGAAATCAGGTTGTAAAGAACTTTAAAGCCACAGAGAGTTTACACTTGGTTCTCAAAGCAATATGGAGTTATTGAAATTTATTGAGTGGCAGAGTATGTTTTAAAACAATCATTTTGGCAAATGTTGGAGGATATACTGAAGAAAGAAGAGATTTAAGTAAAATAGCCTAAATAGGTAATCATTGCAAGAGTCTAGGAGAGAAGTAAAACAATTCTAAACTAAGGAAGTGGCTGTGTGATTAGAGAGAAGGGGAGGAAAGTAAGAAGTATAGAGAAAGAAAGAAAATTAGGCATGCAGTCAGAAGGAGCTATCCAAAGGTGGATAAGTAAATATGCTCTAGATCTGGGGCCTATAATTTTTAAATATGTGATATTATCTTTGATAATAACCAACATGTATTTTCCTGAAATTAGTAAATTGACCATTTCCATAATACTTGCTTACTACACCCTTTGAAACACATACCTGAAACATCCAAAATGAAATTAGAAAATGGTCCTATCAGCTTTTTTAATTTCCTAGAGTCTTTATGAGTTTTTCTGTATATTTCAACACTTCCTAAAAAGATTATATGAAATTTTTCTTAAGTAGTTATTATGATATTTAAATAATCTTGTGAAATTACATGGTAAAAAGTGCCAGTATGAATTTTTTCCTGGTAAATTGATTTATTTTTAATACACATTATATGAATCACAGTGGGAGAGAAAAATCAGAGCAAAAGGGAAAAACTATGAGAGATAAAAAAACAGAAAAAAGAAGTGAACATAGCATATGCTGATTTACATTCAATCTCCTTAGTTCTTTTTCTGGATGCAGATGGGATTTTCTTTCAAAAGTCTATTGATATTGCTTTGGATCACTAAACCACTGAGAAGAACGAAATATTTCATAGTAGTTTATCACACATTCTTGCTGTTATTGTGTACAATGTATTCCTGGTTCTGCTTATTTCACTCAACATCAGTTCATGTAAATTTTTCCAGGCCTTTCTGAAATCAGCTTATTCATCATTTTTAGTAGAATAATAATAATCCATTACCTTTATATATCACAACTTGTTCAGTCATTCCCCAACTGATGAATATCTACTCATTTTCCAATTCTTTGCTACCACAGAAAGAGCTGATACAAACATTTTTGCACATGTGGGTCCTTTTCCCCCTTTTATGATTTTCTTGAAATAAATTCATTGTCCTGATAATTTCTTATGGTTTATTCAAATCTTTTCTTGATCTGCTTAAAGAGAAGTTTTAGAACATTGGAATAAAGTCCCATGCTATGTTGAGACTTTCAGGGCATGGTCTGCATCATTTGACTCCAACTTCCCTTTCTTGTCAAAGAATCATCAGTACAATGTGCAAACAATATGACCTGCACAGTTTCCCAAACACACTTCATACTTTCCCACCCCTATGCTCTTACTGATTCAGATTTGTAATACCCTTTGCTTATTCAGGCTCTGAGATTCTTCAAAGCCCTGCTCAAGTGACAACTCCTTCATTAAGCTCTGTATTTTTCACATCTAATCAGAAATAAATACTTACTAAAGATTTATAATGTGCAGTCTATTTTAGGAGTAGAATGTGAATTTATTGTTCATGACCATCCAAAATGCCCCCTTCCTACTAGGAGATGCATGAAATAAATATTGTTTTCTAATAATATAACTTTAACATTATCATCAGAAATACAGTCAATACATTCATTCTATTAGCAGTAGAATTTGAAAGAATTGAATTGCAATAAATTTATAAACCTATCATCTGGGAGGACAGCTAAGTGCTACGGTGAATAGAGCACTGGCTTTGGGATCAGATGGACTTGAGTTCAAATTTGGCCTCAGACACTTCTTCACTTTGTGGATCTGGGCAAGTCACTTAGCCCTGTTAGCCTTAGTTCTTCATTTATAAAATGAGCTGTAGAAAGAAATGGCAAACTACTGCAGTATGTTTGCCAAGAAAAACCCAAATGGTGTCACAGAGAATTAGTTGCCATTGAAATGTTTCAACAAGAAGTCTTTAGGGAGTTTAAATAGTCAATAATAATGAAGTTATATATTTTTGGGTGGGATGTTGGCAGATACTAGATAAGTGATTAAGGTATATCTAACTCCTCTACCAACTTTACTAATTACCTAATAAGAAATTTTCTTTACCATCACAAATGACAAGTTCTTTTCTGCAACATATAGTTTTAGACTATTGAGATAAAATTACTTTCCCAAATTTAAATGACCAAATTTAAACCCATAGAACAACTATTTATGCTAATTACCTACTTATAATGTAAGTGGTAGGCTAAAACATATTAAATATTTTAATGAAATATGAAGATAGAGGAAAGAGCCTCATCCCTGAAGGGCCTCATTTATCCCTGAAATATCTTGTTCAAGACTTATGAAGGCTTCAGGGATGAGACACTATTTCACTAGAGTCTTGAAGATTTAGTAACAATGGATAAAGTTGAGCAAGAAAACTTTGTCAGTAGACAAAGAAGGATGGAAATAATGTTCTGAGTTACTGAGTTGTTCACTTTACAACTTTCTTACATTTACTTTGTATGTAAAGATTATGTATTTTATAACTGGATTCTTCTCACATTACTTCTTCAGAATGGTATTTGTTTCTCTCATGATTACATAGAATTAAAGTTGAATAACAAAATAATGTAGACTAGAAATGAAGTCCATTTTTAAGCTAATACATTATTTGGATAACGAGTCTTTTAGTTTCTCTTTTTATTGGTCCATGATGAAAGTAGAATACTTTAGTCATTTGGTAATTTAGACAACACATCTAATTGTTTTAAATCAATACTTTCTAAAATTTGTGTTTTCATCTCTGTCAGTATTCCACATACCACGACAAATAACAGCCTTTCTATTGATTAGTAGATAGGAGTTGCCAGAGCCAAAACATATGTATGGGTAGTTCCCCAGCATTGATCTTTACACAGCATTCCATTAAAAATTTTACCCCCAGTCCCCTCCTCTCCCCTAGATGGCAGGAAGTCCACTAAATGTTAATAAGGTTGAAATGCTTGACAAGTTATGCAAGAAAAATCCTATCTACAAGAACAAAAGAAAATCAGAGAAAGGCAACACAATGCAAGTACATGTCAATAGAGATCGTGAAAATGTTACCTTGTGGTCCATATTTCATATCCCTTTCTCAGGGTGTATATGGTTTTCTTCAGTGAACAATTGGAACTGATTTGAGATAATTCTTTGTTGCAGAGAGCCATGTCAATCAGAATTGATCATCATGTAATACTGTTGTTGCTGTGTATGATGATCTCCTGGTTCTGCTCGTTTCACTCAGCATCAGTTCATGCAAGTCCCTCCAGGCCTCTCTGAAACTGTCCTGCTGGTCGTTTTTTAAAGAGCAATAATATTCCATAACATTCAAATACCATAATTTATTCAGCCACTCTCCAATTGATGGGCATCCCTTCAATTTCTTTCCCTTTCCAGTTTCTAAACACTACAAAAAGGGCTGCCACAAACATTCTTGCACAGGTGGGTCCCTCTCCCTCCTCTAAGATCTCTTTGGGATATAGGCCCAGTAGAAACACTGCTGGGTCAAAGGGTATGCACAGTTTGACAAATTTTTGAGCATAGCTCCAAATTGCTCTCCAGAATGGTTGGATCCGTTCACAGTTCCACCAACAATGTATTAGTGTCCCAGCCCTCCCACATCCCCTCCAACATTCATCGTCATCTTTTCCTGTCATTTTAGCCAATCTGACAGGTGTGTAGTGGTACCTCATAGTTGTCTTAATTTACATTTCTCTGATCAATAGTGATTTGGAGCAACTTTTCATATGACTAGAGATGGTTTTAATTTCATCATCTGAAAATTGTCTGTTCATATCCCTTGACCACTTATCTATTGAAGAGTGGCTTGAATTCTTATATATATGAGACAATTCTCTATATATTTTAGAAATGAGGCCTTTATCAGAACCATTAAATGTAAAGATGATTTCCCAATTTGATGCTTCCCTCCTAATCTTGTCTGCATTTGTTTTGTTTGTACAGA